>VRLP01008049.1:0-18524 GCA_009660295.1 Lophius piscatorius
TGTGTGTGTGTGTGTGTGTGTGTGTGTGTGTGTGTGTGTGTGTGTGTGTGTGTGTGTGTGTGTGTGTGTGTGTGTGTGTGTGTGTGTGTGTGTGTGTGTGTGTTCTTTTGGGCATATATACACACACACGTGTGTGTGACATCGATTTTCAGGTAAAATGATCTATTCATAGAGATCAACATACCAGAATCCAGCGAAGACTTGGTACTTCCTGAGGCAGGTACTTCTTTTTCATCTGTGAAGGGAAAGATAAGACAAGACCTTATTAATGTCAAAGAAGGACTAGGCCCACGCTGCCGTCCCCTACAGCAATGATATATCCCAGATAAGTCCCGAATCCCCTTCAGTGTGCAAGCAATCCCCCTATTTCAACTCCTCAAATTAAATGTGAAGGTACAATCAAATAATTGTTTTTTGTAGATTCCGTGTCATTAAATCTAGTTCAAGGTTTAATGGTGATTTTTTTCCTCCCCAACTAAAGATTAGTGATTAATCAAAAATAAGAATGTTGGTGATTATCCGAATTGCTACGTAGCATCTTCCAAGGACATCGAAGTCTCCCTTTATTCAGGAGGAGGACATTTTTAGTTTCTTTTATAGCCGAATATACCCGTACTAAACCAACGCCAGTCCAACCAAAGAATAAAAAAAATGTTTTTTAGAAACTGAGTGCAAACCTCCGCCAACGCAAAGACACTACCCTAGGTTTAGAAAAACATCATGCAGGCTTCTCTATCAATGTATGTCTTATTGCCAGCCTCAACTCCGACAAAGTCTGGTTATCCCTCAAATACTCAAATACTCCTGCACCTTCCACCTCTGCGTCTCTGTTCAGCCCACTGAGGCCCCAGCTCGACCCCCAAAGATTTGACTTGATTTAAAAAGTTGCAAAACACATAAGGTCACCAAAATTGTATCACCTCTAGAATATTCCTCCTGGGTAAAAATTGCATGCAAATCCATTCTTTACCTTTTCTGTAATCTTGCTCAAGAAAAACGCGGTTGAAAATATAATACTGTTTTTTGGCAGAGGTAATGAAAGCCATCTGCGTTAAGAATGAAAAGGCCCTACCAACCAGAATGTGTCTCCTATCTTATTGATGCACGGCACATTCACCTGCTTTAAGCATGTCCAGTCTGGCCTCAATAGGCAGTTTAAAGATCTCTGTCAGGTGCTTCTTCAGGGCAGCAGTGGATGTCTCTGATGCCACCACGTTCTTGGAGTCCAGGTGGATTCGAGGGATGTGAGGGTTGAAGTTTGTGGCTGGTGGCAGGTCAAATGAAACCTGTGAGGAGATAAAAGTAAAGACAAAACTATACCATTTTAACCTTAACCGCCATACCGGCGGGATGGTATCAAAAATGTATTTGAAGCCTTTGTTTCCATGACCTCTGTGAGAAAAAATACATACCACCAATTATCAAACTTTTCCTACTATTACTTTTTACACAATTAGCAATTGGGTAATGAATCGTAATAAAATCAACACGTTCTTTACAAGCTATGTTTGGACACAGTATCCAGGGTTTCAGGGTCTTGCATAAGGACCCCACGACAAGTAGACGTGGGTCAGTAGAAGGGGCGGGAAGAAGGTCCCACTGAGCTACAGCCACCACCTACACCTCAGGTATTAGATAATTGAGAGCAAAGTGAACCGTACTACAGAAAATGCAATATAGACTAACAGTCTCACCTGCAGGAAGGCCAGAGTTTGGGATTGACCCAGCAGACTCTGGATATGCTCTCTAGCTTTACTCATACTATCAGCATTCTCCGTGAACTTCATAATGAGATTCTTCAGTTTGGTCTGACCATTCTCCAGCTCTTGGTCCACTGCGTTCAGAGCATCACACTCCTCACGAGTCAACATATCCATAATCAGCTGATAATCAGCTGCCAACGCTTTCTTTCTGTTGGTCGCTAAGTCCTGGTGGAAAATAATGAGAGCACCCATGAATGGATCAAATGATTACAGACAGATGGCTTGGACAAAAGAACAGAAATACTTCACAATACAAAACCTTGTTGCTATAAAAAAATGTTTTTGTTATAACTAGAGGTGTACTGATCAGTCGACAGGCCGATCGATAGGCGACCCGATGGCTAGTTTGCTAGAATCGGCAATCGGCCGAGCAGCCTTACTTAACGCTGGTTAGGTGTCGGCGCCAAACGTCTCACAAGTAAACCAGAAAACACAAAGCTCGCAATTTGTAACACAAGTAAGGAGAATTCAATTAATTTTGTCACCCCGCGGAACATAGTAATTTAAGAAGCTAACATTAGCAGGGCGGCTAAAGATAGCGGGCGCTCAAAGCCAGCCACTAGACCGCTGTACGTATGTACCTATGCTGTCTTTTATGGTTTTAAAACTTAAGGACAAAAGAAGCTGGGGCGGAAAAAACCCAAAAGCCATAGGCACAACGATCTTGATCACACACATCAAATTTAATCAGCGCGAAAAACATACCCAGTGAAAAGCTAACGTCAACAGAGCGGCTAAAGTTAGCGGAAGCTCAGAGCCAGTCACAAGCCCTGAAGTCCTTGAACAAATGCAACATATAACATTTAATGAACTGGACGAGGCTTACAAAGTTCACTTTTTTTTTCACATTTTCACTTTGAAATGTCATTCAATTGGTTGAAGAAACGCACCGCGGGGAGGACGGAGGGTACCTTCATTTCAAAAGGTCAGAATACATACACAATACCCAGTGGCGACCAGCCTCGTTTCCACTGCGATCCTTCAAAATAAGAATGACTTAAAATACATTACTTATTATAATCTTTAAACTTTAAAGAAAACAAAAATCGGAATCCACCCAAGTCTGTATCGGCCGCTCAGACTTTACAAAAATCGGTGACCGGCCAATAACATTGCAATCGGTGCACCTCTAGTTATGACATCTTCTTTCTTAAATGCACGATTTCCCACTGATGGGAAAATGACAGGAAATGTGTAAAACTGAGTTACCACAAGCTTGCTCTTCATATCGTCCATTTGAGAGGTAGCACTCTCAGTCTTCGTAATCTTCCCGTCCAGCAAACCCAGCTTGTCTCTCAGGTCGGACTACAAACAGAGACATAGTTAAGTCAGAAAGAGATACAAAAGAACAGAACTTTACCCAAAATACAAGCACCTTACAGTCCAGAACAAAAGATCACAGTACAAAGTTTGGACTGCAGGACATAAGAGGCACTCTCAAACTGGCGGGATTTGTTTAAGCTGTGAATAAATAGACCTGTAGCTTATTTCAAACTTTTTATGCCCTCACAAAGAAGGAAGAAGAGAAATAGATTTTATAGATTTTGAATATTTTATTTCTTTTGGGCATTAATAAATTATATATCTAATATCAAATCTTTGGACAGTACTGTTTTTCAAAAAAAAGAAAAATAAGACGGATTTCACGACAATATTTTTTATTTCACCAGTCAATAGTCAATTTTGAAAATGGCAAAATTGGGATGGCTAAATGACCGGGTCAGAGCATCTCCTTTGATCAACAACTACAGGTCTATTGGCACGTGCTGCAAAAACAAGTCCTCTCATCAGAGGCCCCACCTCACAACTTACAGCACTTAAAGGAACTCCTGTTAACATCTTGTTGCCAGATACAACGGCACACATTCAGAGCCCTGGCGGAGCCAATGCCCTAATAGATCAGAACTGTTTACGTGGGAAAAGGGGAACCACACAATATTAATTGAATTCCTCCAATTAAAAGTGATGTCCAAAAAATTGTGTTTTTCATAAATAAATAAAAGAAAAAAAGAAGCTCCCTGAAGAGAGTAAAATATGAGGTTTTTTTATGTAAAATGTGATATATGATCGATATATCTAAAGGAATTTATACAGATGCACCAAATTAAGGCTAAATCGAACCAACAGTTTATAAAGTATGTCTGAACAAAAGTGTTTTTGTTAAAAAGCTCCCCCCTAATGAACAAAATATGAGATTATACAGTAAAGCAAGACATACGATCCAGTTTGACCTTGCACTAAGGTCTATAAGGACATAACATTTGAAAATGATCCATGAGATAGCTTTAGAATTATCACGTTAACATGAAGGATCTGCAGATGCTGTCAGTTCCATAATATCCCTGACTTACCAGGGAAGTAATCAAAATGTGTCCACATTGTGTCTTTATTTCTAGATCTGGGTGACCTTTCACTTTTACATTCAATGATGGTGACAAGGACTCACCTCTGTGGCCTTCCTCTGCTCCTCATGAGAAACGAAGGTGCAGCCTTTGTGGACTTGCTGGAGGCAGATACTGCAGATTGGTCGGACATGCTGGCTGCAGAAGAACTCCATCAACTTGGGGTGGTCCGGGCAGATCCGCTCCAACAGGTCGCTGACAGGCACATTCAGCTGGTGTAGACGGAAAACAGGGTTTTCCAGGTGGGGCCGCAGGTGCTCCTCACAGAATGACGCCATGCAGGTGAGGCAGGTCTGTGACGCCAATGCCTCGATACATGTATCACAACGTATGACGTCATCTTTCTGGGCTTTGCTCTCATCCTTTACGACCGGGATGATCTCCTGCGTGCTTGACTGCATGTTGAAGGTCTGAACGACTGTGCTGAGGACGGTGTTTTTCTTCAGATCCGGTATGACGGCGAACAGGGTCCGGCACTGAGGACACCTATGGACTTTTGAGTCCTTCCAGGTGTCCAGAAGGCAGTTCTGGCAGAAGTTGTGTCCGCAGGGGATGGTCACCGGACAGTCAAAGGTGCTCAGACAGATGCTGCAGGTCAGCTCGTCCTCCAAAAGGAAAAATATCGGACTCTGATCGGGCCCGGCCATCATGTGACGTCAGGCTGTAAGGAGAAACGAAACTTAACAGTCGCCAGAGGAGAAGAAGAAAACGAAAGCTACGCATGTAGTTGTTTCTGTGTCTATTTAGCTCCGCAGTTGAATTTAAATCATAATCAACGGTTTCCTTCGACTCTCAGCCAAATCATGATTTAATACTGTTACTCTACTGTTGATTAAAACTATATTTGAGCTATGGTTTGAGCAATGACCGAGAGAACGTCTGACGCTCATTTACGGTGATATGTTCAAGTCCATGGTCGGCGAGTCGGAAATCAAAACTTAATTTATTTATCTGTATTTTTTTTTAAATTATCTATACTTATACAAAATACACATAGACATATATGTATATAACTGTCACAATACCTTGACTCCTTCTAGGATGAGTACGACTCAACAACGTTCCACCTTTGGATCTTACAGCACTGTGACGTGTTGACTGAAGGTGCATCTGTGTCAAATCGTTTTTTTTTTTTACATATAAAACTTTATCGTAATAGGTTAACCGTTTGTATTACAGTCCCACCCCCTAGAAAAAATTTGCATAATGTAATGTAATACTTTCAACCAGTCACTGTTTTATACATTTTTGGCAAATTAATTTGCTCACTTCCTATTTTCATTTTTCCGCTGTGGTGGAAATTAGTGTGGCGAGGATCTGAAATAAAGACTTTGACAAGGAACTATAATTTGGAGCCTGCATTCTTTGCAAAGAAGGCTGGAGCTCAATACAGAGTAGGAAACTTCTGCATGGAGAAGATCTAAGACTTAGTGTAGTGAAGATCTAAGACTTAGTGTAGAATCTAGAGAGTACTTAGATTCTAAGTACTCTCTAATCTGCTCACATTTATATCAGTATGACATAGTATGATTCAAATGAGGTGGTACATGGGCAGAGTATGTGTTGTGGAAATAACATTAAGGTCTAACAGTCTCACTTTTGTTGTTTGTGCACAAGGTCATATGAAGAAAAAACAATGGACACAATGATAAAGTGAGAATTTTCCATCAGACTCCTCTCTTTTGATTATTGATTAATCACAGAAAATTCACTCCTAAAGAATCCATTAGACATCCCAATATAAACACCAGGAATAGAAATTCACAATGATTCAACCTATACTATCATTAAAGGGATTAAAGCAAAAAAGTAAAGTCAATATTACCTCCATCAGAATCGGAATCTGATGATCAGAGAGGGTGTCAGAAGCTAAGAGCCAGTACAACAGAGTTCTGATTTTTACAGAAACCTTGAGTACGGACAAAACGCCAGAATCAGCCATCTAGCTTTCAAACCCACTCGCAGAAACCGCTCATCGGCCTCGGGGAAGAACAAGGGGTCGGCTTCTGTGTTTCATTTAACAACAGATTGTGTTCGGACTTTCAGGTGGTGAAGAAAAACTGTTCACCGGACATTGTAGTGCTGATTGTGAAATGCAGACCGTTTTATTTACAGAGGGAGTTCATTGCTGTATTTATTCTGGCTGTTTGCAGTGCTCGGACTACTGCACGGAGAAAACTAAGGAGATGATTATGGACCCGAGGAAGACGAGGGACCAGCACATGCCATTACACATCGGTGAGGCTCAGGTAGAGAGGGTGAAAACCTTTAAATTCCTTGGCACCCACATCAGCAAGGATCTCTCCTGGTCTCACAACACACACTGCATTGTCAGGAAATTTCAGCAGCGACTTTACTTCTTAAGAGAGCTGAGGAAATCTGGCTTATCCACCAAGCTCCTCAGCATCTTCTATAAATGTACAGTGGAGAGCATCCTGAAAAAATGCCATCACAGTGTGGTACGGGGAACTGCACTACACAGGACAGGAAGGCTCTCCAACGTGTGATTAAAACTGCCCAACACATCTGTGGAGCAGCTTTCCCATCACTTCAGGACACATATAACACATGGGCCATAAAGAGGGCACACAACATCCCCACGGACACTAAACACCCCTAACACACACTGTTCACACTGCTACCGTCTGGCAGACGCTAAAGGAGTTTGAAAGCCACAACAACTAAACTTAAAAAAAGTTTCTATCCACAAGCCCTCAGGCTGCTGAATGACTCTGTACCACATACTAACCAATAACACTGTGAACTGTATATTTGCCCATTTGCACCATGCTCAATGCACTATTTTCATGTTTTCATATTTGCACAAAATCCATTTCTTTATTTGCACTACATCCACATCTTCTCAGGGCCTATACAAAAATTGCTGCTAAATTGCACGGACTGTGGATACACTTTGTTCTGTTGAGGGGCCGTTTTCCAATTACCACGACGGGTAGCCCAATTGGTGCGTACATGGAATTCAGGATGTACAGTGGGCCATCCTTGACGGTCAACTTGGATATCAGGGAGCTCGACAGAACATTTTTATGAGCGGGTTCTGACTGAAAGGGAAGGTCTGACAGGAGACAGGTGTGAAGTCCTTATAAAATAGGCGGAATCGCACAGCTTTTAGAGGGTGCATGTTCCAGACCAGTCGGGAGGCAGATATTGTTGCAGAACCCCTGAGACACAGTCCGAAAACAAATCAGAAACACAAATTCTGCCATTATCCAGGTGAGGAATAACAAAGTTCTAACCATGGGACACCACACGTGGATGGGGTCCACCAACTGGGAGAATACGTTTACAGGTGTTATGATGGGTAACCTCCCACAGAAAAGGTCGTGAGATTTTAGACACTGCAGAGAGGTTGAATCAAATTGGAGTCATATGAACATTCTTTGGGTGTGTGATTCTTCCTGAGGAAAGGGACGCAATAGCCTGATTAGTACAGGTGTACACTTTGTTTCCTAAAGACGTCCATTCAGGAGCTTACGCCACTATGTAATAGAGGCAGAAAATAACTCATTCCGATCACATTCATCGGTAGAGTAAGACAAAGGTTCAGTCCTAATCCCACCACTCGTATTCCGGATTTAAAAAGTCTCCCTGAACATAGAGTGATTATTATTATTTGCCCATTTAAACTGAAGGTTTTCAGCATTTCTAAGCAGGGTCACTAATAGGAGACCCAAAAGTTACAAGGACGATGGGATAAATGTGGGGCAGTAACTGCCATATAACTGTCTGAATGCGCTAAGCATACGTCATTTCCTGTTGTCTGCACAACAGGAAATGATGGCTGTTGATCACTCTGGTACTTGGATCGATAGCCTCTAATTTGCGACGACTAAAACTTTATTACCCAGAAGATCCCTTTTATCAATAGTTATTCCAATTAAGCACTATATTCAGACATTTCCGCGTTGTTTTCGAAAGACCTAGCCGTTAGTAGCTAAATCTCAAAGATAGATATAGCTTCCTTCTACTGCTCTGTGTGTCATATGTTTAGCTACTCATTTGCCTCCTTTAGCGCTAATGATACATGCAATAAGTGTAATTTATTTGTAGCCCTGGAGGCGAGGCTCACTAAATTGGAGACTTGGCTCCGCACACTGCAAAATACCCCATTAGCCGCTGAAGCTGGCCAGCCCCTGTAGTCGGTGCGGACCGAACTGATTTAGCTGCTCCTAGCCGCCCCCTAGCAGCTGGAAAACAGGGAGCCTGCCTGGGTGACTGCGAAGAAGGCATAACCCGATACACCAGCCCATAGTTCACCACCAACCTGTTCATGTTCATGTTTCGAACAGATTTTCCCCACTCAGCAACACACCTGCTGAGAAACCAACTCTGGTCATTGGCAGTTCTATTTTACGGAACGTGAAGTTAGCGACCATAGTGAAATGCATTCCTGGGGCCAGAGCGGGCGACGTGGAAACTATTTAAAACTGCTGGCGAGGGATAAGCCTAAATACAGGAAGATAGTAATTCACGTCGGCGGTAATGACACCTGATTACGCCAATCTCGGAGGTCACCAAAATTACTGTTCAATCGGTGTGTGTTTTTGCAAAAACTATGTCGGACTCCGTAGTTTTCTCTAGAACCCTCCCCAATCTGACCAGCGATGACATGTTAAGCCGCGTGTCATCGTTCAACTGCTGGTTGTCGAAGTGGTGTCCAGCAAACGACGTGAGCCTGGTAGACAATTGGCGAACTTTCTGGGGAAAGCCTGGTCTAAGTAGGAGAGACGGTATCCATCCAACTTTGGATGGAGCAGCACTCTTATCTAGGACTTTAACGGAGGTTATTAGACAGGAGGAAACGTGACGTCATAGAGTTGAGACCAGGAAGCAGAGTCGCAGTCTTAATGCTGTCTCTCTGCGCCTCCTTTAGAGTCACCCAGCCCAAAACCCATAGAGACTGTGTCTGTCCGCCCACCACCTGCATTATTCAAGTCAGATTACAAAATGATTTTACACAAAAACCTTATAAGAATTAAAACGACCAAGAATATAGTTAAAAATGAAATTCATTGTGGCCTCCTGAATATTAGATCTCTAACATCTAAAACAGTTTTAGTAAATGATGTCATTTTAAATCATCATATTGATTTATTCTATCTGACGGAGACCTGGCTGTGTTATGAGGAATATGTTAAATTAATCTAGCCCCGCTACTCATATTAATCGTCACATACCTAGAAGGACAGGCTGAGGAGGTGGAGTTGCAGCCATATTTAACTCCAGTTTACCATTAAATCCTGAACCCAAACTTGACTGTAACTCATTTTAAAGCTTTTAAATGAGTTTTCAGATTTTCTATCAAACCTAGTCCTTAAACAGATAAAATAATTATTGTAAGTGACTTTAACATTCACATAGATAAAGACAGCAATAGTCTCGGTGCTGCTTTTAACTTAATTTTAGACTGTGTTGGGGCGATAGAGTCCAGAGTAAATCTAAGTGAGCTTGCAGATCTATCGACAAAATAATCAATATGCCCAGGACTAACGTTACAGTCAGATTATTTTAAGTCGAGACATGCAACTGAACAAAGAGCTGATGAAATAGCTTCTTTAAATCTTGCTACAGTTTCTACAGATATATTTCTAGCTTAGTATGATTTTTCTAGTGGCGAGTGATTAAGTATTGCAAATTCAAAAGTGGGCTCATTAACACACTGACTGAAACCAACACAGTCTCATATTAAGTTAAACGCAGCACCGAGACTACCTCTGTCTTTATCTATGTGAATGTTAAAGTCACCTACAATTATTTTTCGATCCGTCTTAAGGACTAGGTTTGATATAAAATCAGAGAACTCATTTAAAAAGGAGCCAGGAGCCCGATACACTCTGACAAATAAGATTGGCGGTGAATGCTTCCAGGTTGGATAGATTGAGAGCAAGGCTTTCAAATGAGTTACAGTCAAGTTTGGGTTCAGGATTTAATGGTAAACTGGAGTTAAATATGGCTGCAACTCCACCTCCTCGGCCTTTCCTTCTAGGTATGTGAGTATTAATATGAGTAGCGGGGCTAGATTCATTTAAACTAACATGTTCATCATCACACAGCCAGGTCTCCGTCAGACAGAATAAATCAATATGATGATTTAAAATGACATCATTTACTAAAACTGTTTTAGATGTTAGAGATCTAATATTCAGGAGGCCACAATTAATTATATTTTCCAGAACGCTGGATCAGTTGGAGGGGATGCAGCACGTGTGCTGACCAGAACCAGGTTAAGAGAACATATCTCTACTGTATTAGCTTCCCTTCATTGGCTCACGGTAAAATCTAGAATCAAATTCAAAATCCTTCTGCTCACATACAGAAGAATTAACGGTCAGGCACCAACGTATCTGACGGAGCTCATACTTCCATACTGTCCATCCACAACACTGCATTCCCAGCATGCAGGGTTGCTTCTAGTCCCTAGCGTCTACAGAAGTAGAATGGGAGCCAGAACCTTCCGCTATCAGGCTCCTCTCCTGTAGAGCCGTCTCCCAATTTTGGTTCGGGGGGCAGAAACCCTCTCTACACTTAAAAGTAGGATTAAAACCTTCCTTTACGATAAAGCTTATAATTAAGGCTGGCATTAGCTAGCTCTTAGCTATGCTGCTATAGGTTTAGACTGCTACGGGATCTCCCATGATGCAATGAGCTTTTCTTTCTTCCTCTCTCACTGTCCCTCTTTATACATCCCACTCACTTTAATGCACGTTAGTGGATTAATGCATGTCACTATTATTGCATGTTACTGGATTAATGCATGTTACTCGATTAATGCAGGTACTGGATTAATGCATGTTACTGGATTAATGCATGTTACTCGATTAATGCAGGTACTGGATTAATGCATGTTACTGGATTAATGCATGTTACTCGATTAATGCATGTTACTGGATAATAGCATGTTAGTGGATTAATGCATGTTACTGGATTAATGCATGTTATTTTATTAATATAGTTACTGGGTTAATGCATGTTACTCGATTAATGCAGGTACTGGATTAATGCATGTTACTGGATTAATGCAGGTACTGGATTAATGCATGTTACTGGATAATAGCATGTTAGTGGATTAATGCATGTTACTGGATTAATGCATGTTATTTTATTAATATAGTTACTGGGTTAATGCATGTTACTCGATTATGCCATTTTACTAACTTGACTTCATCCCTGGAGTCTTTGTGCTTTCTTACACTGCAAGGTCACATGGTTGGCGACTGCATCTGCGGCTGTGGACCTGCTCGATGTCCACTGATTTCAAGATGATCACGATGACGATGACCATTATTATTATATTCATTATTGTATAGTATTTCCCATAAACTATGGCTAAATGTTATATTACTATTATTGTTATTATCAGCAGCAACAATGTGACCTAAAAATATGACCTTCTCTTGGACAAACCAGAGTTTGGATGAACTAACTTTGTGTCCTTTCGCAGCAAGGTGTTTCAGAGCGCACTTCCTGGAGAAAGCTGGATAAATTCTAGACCTTCTTTCAAACACTGATTGTATATTGTGGGAGACTCACAGTAACCCTGACACAGCCTTGTCCCTGTGTATGGGATACCCTCAAAGGTGAATGCCAAAACAAGTCGTCTGGACGTTGCAGGATGAGATCTCCCGGTATGCAGTCCAGGAATCCCCATACCTTATAATATACAGTCTTCCCTGTGTTCAAACAAGACTTAAACAATGCCTTCCCTGAAAGACGACATTAGCCATTGGGCTACTATGTTGTGTGAAGTTTGGACTAAGCCCAACAGACAATTTTAGAATGCCAAGTTCTCACACAGTTACATCACACAATGTAAAGTGATTGGGAAACCGGTTCAGGTGGGTCATATTTGACAATCCCCCTGATATACTTAAAACCTAAACCAGCAGTTTTGGTGCCTCAACAACGCTGAATTCGCGTGGACATGGTGGACTGGAGTTTGAATCCATGAGAGGACACCTTCCCCCTTAATGGGTAGGCCGGGCTCTGAGACCATTTTTAAAAGTCATCATGGCTGTCTCACGCCACAGGACAAGACAAACAGGGACTTGTACGTTTACAAAATGTATATAAAATGGAAACAATTGGTTAATTACAGTATTAGTTGTATAATCCAAAAACATGTATTGTATGTTACCTTTACTTACAAGACTAAGAGTTGTTAATCATAGTTCTATATTTGTTTGTTTGACTTTTGAATTAAATTTTTTTAGTAATTTCAGAGTGCTAGTTACTGAAATTGTGAAGCATCTTTAGAACCTTTGTGTCAAGACGTAACTTCTGAAGCTGTCCATGGTCCATAAATGTTCAAACGATTCACTATTTGATGTGTTCTTGCGTTTTCTTCAGCGCACCTCCTTAAATGTAACTGTTTGTCGGGTACATCATCCTTTCCAACAGTGGCTTTCCTTTCTGATGTTATTTTAAGAATAGAGGACAAGATAAAAATTTGGAAACAAATACTTTCAAGACTACTTAACATAAACATTAAGCACTAAGGGGAGGTTGGTGGAGGTTTTTTTTCCCCTCACAGGCATTATATACCCATGACCAACATTTACCTAGTTGGTATAGGCCTCGAATAGACTAATTTTCAAAATGGTGTTTCCATTACAAATCACTGCTGGTCTATTTTTCTTGTTTCTTGTTTGTTGTTGTTTGTCAGGAAAGCACTTTTTCCTGGTTCTCCACCTCCAACAAACATATGTGAAAAGGTGGCAGACGGTAGCATGGCGTATCTGGCTTTACGAGTATTGTCTTCTGCAGAGCCATTCTAAAGTAAACACACACATACACACAATTGTTAATGTCTTATTTAACATAAATGTAATTTTCGTTTTTCCTACTTTCCTAAATCATGTTTATAGAGACATTTTCATGAGCTTGCTTTTCTGTGTTAAGCATTCCCCTATATGAAATAATTGAGACCTTATAATAATTGAGAAACTTTATGAATAAAGATATTTTACTATCATTGGAGCTTTATTGTCCAGCTTTATTGTCTTTATTTCAAATTTCCATAAGTGATTTGTTCAACTTTGTTTTTTTGTCTTTTTTTTTTACAAAAAAAACTAAAAACTGTCTTCAAAAATGAGTTTCACATGATCTGGATCTAAGCAGTCGAAGGCAGGATTCTGCATTGTAGTTTGGTTCCGATGAGACAAACCTACTCATATCATGTTTTTATATAGATCGTCTCCTGTTCCCTGACATATCTAAATATTACTGTGTCTTCTTATAATTATTTATTTTGTTTATTGTATTTCATTCTGCCTAGTATTTATCTTTTTATAGCAACTGGGTCAAGGCCATGGCTCCACGTACCTCGCACTCTGGCTGCGAGAGGGTCTCTGTCCATCTAAGAAGGTTGCTGATGCATAAACTCCACAAAATCCAGGAGACTGAAAACTATTGGACACAATCGTCTTCGGTGACACTCCACAGAGCTCCATCTCCTGTACTGAAGAGCAGGCCGATGCTGTTTTTCCCTCGTCTCTACTCGGTCTCGTGTTGCTTCTTCAGCCGCGGACTCTGCTGCTGCCGCAACCTCCACTCCTGCAGATCTCTAGTTCCTGCTTGAGGCTAAATCAAAATCCCTGGTTAGCTGCTCCACTTCATTACGACCGCAGGTCTGGGAGATGGTCGGTGACCACAAAAAGAGGGGGAGATGTTCCTCACTGCAATGGATTCCTCACTGCAATCCATTGCAATGGATTAGCATTCTTTTCCATCCCTCCCACCAACTTAACTCCTTGTCCGCTACGCAGTAGAGATGAAGTTGCTGATCCATCCTGCCATGTCTTTGCTGTTCCGGGGGGCCCTGGAGTAAAATTAGGTGCCTATACCAGCTGCCTGCAGACGGGAGCGCCACCAGGGGTCGCGGTGCCAGGGATTGCGGTGACAGGAATCATCCTGTCACGTCCAAACCTGTTCGGTGACTGCAGGGCTGCTTACCGCTCCCACAGCCTCCATCAGCAGGGCAGCGAGCCGCCTACACCTTTGGCTGGTCGGCCGCCGTCCCTCTTTTGCAGCCCAATGGCCCCTTTGCCTTCAGCCCTTCCTAAGGCTGATACCTACTGGGAAAAAGCTGGGCCTCGACCAAAAGCTTCAAGGGCCAGGATGAGGTCCGACGTTGTCCGCCACAAACTCCAATCCAAAAACCCAAACTTAACAAGACAGAGAAAGTGCTCGCCCCGCCACCCGTGCATTCACTCCAAAACAGATACTCAGCACCTAACTTATCAAACTTAATCCAGTTGCTTGTCAGCCGCAGATCGTATTAGGCAATGGTTTTTTGTACATTAAATCAACTGTCCTTATTGTATAAGCTCCTCCGATTTTAATATTACCAGTGAGGCGAATGAGTTAGCGTAGTCCCTCTATATCTAACTGCTCCGTCTACCCTGACAGCAAGGGCATATCCCTGAAAAGTCCCTTATCCCCTAAATTGTACATTGGACCCCCCGATTGAACCCCTCCAAATAAATGTGAAGTTCTTTTCATAGTACATTTAATGAAAAAAAAAACGCCCTAAAGTGACTATAATATGAACTATTGGATTCAAATATAGGTAATCTGTGTTATAAAAAGATGGATGTCAGCGGACCAGCGGTTGAGAAATTATGGCCGGACAATTTTGCAGATAAAGCTCCCCTTAGTATCACAAATATTCAACCGACCTTTCCCAATAACACTTCAGTTCTTCCTCTCAATTAGGTCTATGGGGAAATAAAGTTTGAAAATGATCCCTAAAAGTTGGAGGTATGTCAGGAAAACAGGGATTTTCGTAAAAAAGCTTCCACTTAGGAGTAAAATGGGAACTTTTGGACTAAAATATGATAGATATAAAAGATATATTTCCTCAAATCCAATCATATGCACAAAATTTGGACAAAATCGGACCAATGCTTGAGAAATTAAGAGTCCCAAAAGCGTTTTGCAATATAGCTCCCCTTAGTGTCATAGCTATACAACCAACTTTTCCTAAAATCAACACAGTTTTTTTTCTCACTAAGGTCCATTTGGGCATACAATTTGAAAATGATCCATGAAATAATTCTTTAGTTATGTCTGCCAAACAGAGAGAAAAAAAAAAAAGCTCCCCCTAGTCAGTACATTATGAATCATGAGAGTAAATCGCATTGTAAATAAGATAGATCTGGTGATCTGTGTGTATGGGTTACAGTCGCATGATAATCAAGGGAGATGTCAACATTCATATTGATCATCCGCACTGATGAACTTTTTTTGATTACTTTTGGAATATCACAGAAAGCCACTTAAAAAGCCGGATTTTCTGTGCAGACTTTGTAATATGTGTCTTTAAATATGGCTTTACCTCTGCTATTTTCGCACCTGTGTCTATATGGTTGTTTTCAGATATTACTTGTAAGCCCTGCGTTTTTGAATTCTGCATTTGGAGTAGGGTTTTTTTCTCCTGTTACTTTTAGACTTGTGAGTTTTAAGAACAGTGATCTCACTCCTGATCTGTATATGGCAACAATGACAAAGAGCCCTGTTGTTGCACCAAGCCGGTTATATTAGAGTCAATTTCCCACTCATGTCTGGAAGCTATGAAGCTCACCTTCTGACTCGAATGTCCTCTATGCCAGTCCACAATCCAACTCTTCATCCTCATATTCCGTGCTCGTTGTTAAAACCGTGCGTCGTGTGTCACTTCTTCCTCATAGTATTTTGATTGTATAAACAGCTGCTAGCCCAATTACATTTAAATGAGATATAACTAGGCTATGAACGTAACAGTTATGAAATGGCAAAATCATTGTAAATTTGGAATTTTTGGCATCACTTATCGTACAGAGGGTGAAATAATCGAACACATACCACAATTATTGACGTCTGCCAACACTGATATCGACTGCAGTCAAACTTTAAGACAGCTCAATGTAAAAATGTGATGTGTCCGAAAAACCGGAACTCTGAACTACATTTTTAATAAAGTGGCTGAGAATGACATGAATGGACCATAACCGCTGTCATTCTTCTTCAGAGAGGTATGCTGATGTCTCTATCATCTGTTAATGGGAATTAAAAAAAATAGGGACCTAAAGATTTAATTCTTGTGGGTAAAAAAGAGTCACATAGAGAAAGGACTTATTTTTATTGACCACCACCATTGTTTTACTTCTCCAGAAAATATAACATGTGTTAATATTTCACTCGTAAATCTTTTGATTGCTAGTAATAATAATAATAATAATAATAATAATAATAATACATTTAATTTATACACACTTTACATTTGGATCAAATCTCAAAGTGCTACAGGGTAAAACCAGATAAAAGCATCAATAAAAAATATAATAATAATTATATAAAAATATGACCAAAAAGCACCAATGTTAATTAAAAGTTATAGGTTCTACTAAAAAGGAAAGTTTTAAGTCCTTTTTTAAATGTATCAGTCGTCTGTGGAGCCCTCAGATGGTCAGGGAGGGCTTCCACAGACGAGGGGCAGCAGAACAGAAGGTCCGATCACCATATACAGTAAACTGCTTACGTATAACAAATCAATCATATCAAAGAAATAAATCTATTTCTAGGCAATCAAAAGATTTCTTCCTAGACTGTAAATCATATTTTAATACTATTAAAGGGATTAGTTAAGTACACTGAATGAAACTGTTTGAGCATGAAAACAAGGGAAGACTGATGGAATACACCCCTTCTACTTATAGGTCTTCATGCTGAATTTAATTTTCCAGATTTAAAGTAGATAATACTAACGTTAAAGCAGTCTTAGAAAATTATTCATGTTAAACCTCCATCTCTCTCTCTCTTTGGAACCTTTTCCATGAGAGGGATAGAGAGAGTTCTTTGGCACTCAATCAGAAACTTGTCGCGGTTTAAATGTGTTTTTTTGCTGTCTAAAGGAAGACGGCTCAATGGTGACGAATCTTAATCTTTACAAACTCAGTTTAAGTGTTAGTTTATACAAGCGCATGTGTGGGTGTGCATTTCCATGTAGTGACATGGTGGAACAGCTGATACCTTATCACCACTTTTTATTCTACAGATTGACAGAATGGTCTTGTAAAATGGATAAGAAAAGTCTCTCTCTCTCTCTCATGTGTGTGTATGTATGTGTATATATATACGTGTGTGTGTATGTATGCAAATATATATACATGTATGTATGTATGTGTATATATATACATATACCCATGATAAAGCTTTGGTTGTTTTTCACAAGCAGACTTCACATCACAACACAATACTACTGGATTCCCATCTTAATCCTGTGTGATGGAAATACACCAGTCGGTTGTGTATTATTAACAATTTGCACACTAACTCACATTGTAGTACAGCTAGTTCCCTGTGTGTGTTCCGTTACAATCCTTAAGATAAAATGGAACAGATCAAATCTCTGAACACTGAGATCTACCTAAGAAAAGCCAGTGCTCAATCCAATCAAAAAGTCAGCATGCCTCACCTCTGATCTATGATCTTGGATAACTCTACACAGTGTATCAACTTTCGCACCAGGAACGTGCGACATTTGGTGAATCTCAACACTGATAGGCTGTTTTTTAACATCGCAGTCTTGCATTGATTTTGGAATCCCAATGTGTGAAACATTTTTGAATGCAGCGTTAGGAGGCAGATGTTATTCTTGAACTCGTGGTATAATGCTGCTCTACGCTCTGAATTTACGTCGGTCTACTCATGAGAATATCACAATGAGCAATTAGCGTCACTTGCATGGGTAACACAAACGCTCAAATTTCCACCTCACTCCTCAGGGCATGATACAAACAACATTTTTCATAATTTCTCTCTGTCATCATCCATGACTGAAGACTCATCTGCCCTTTTTCTAATTGTGAAGACACAGATAAGTCTGAAAAGCAAATGTCACCACGTTTGGGTTCATAGCATTATACGTAGGGGTAAAAAGACAGCTCTGGTTGTCAACGAACACCCAATATGAGCTTGTCCTTCAGTTCTAAATCAAAGTAATTCTTTGCTTGAAGACCTTCTCATTTTTTTCCAACTCTTTCAATGACAACCATGGCGCGAATATAATGAACCTTTTCTTCCCTCAGGTTTCATCACCAGGTGCAAATCGGAATCTACCTGCAACTTTGCATTGATTCTATACGTACGCTATACAATAGTTGAAGTAACACTCAGTGTGAATGCAGCATATGGATACAGATTAAGGAAGGGAAAACATGCTAAGATGCTCTTCCCCCTCTTTTCAGAAGCCAGAAGTTGTGTAACCACAGATTCAAACAGCTAGCGACAACAGCTAACAACATGTGCTATGGCGTCTCATCAGCTGTTGACCCCTATCTGTGCGGTAATATTCTACATC
>VRLP01008050.1:0-18522 GCA_009660295.1 Lophius piscatorius
TCTCTAAACCATCCAGCAGAACTGCTCTCACCTCCATCTTGGAAACCTTTCCCTTCACTCCTGCTGCTGCTCTTCTGTCACAGATAACTCCTCACACTCTTCTCCACCAACTCCACCCTACCTGCACTCGCTTCTCCACCTCTTCTCCACACTCCCCGTAAGTCTGAACAGTTTAACCCAAGTCTTTAAACTCCTCCACCTCCTCCGCCTCTACTCCTCCATCCTCATCCTCATCCTCTCCAGGTTCTCCTCCACCTGCTACCTGCTCTCACTACGGATCAAAATGACCTCCACCAACATCAAAGTCCTTGGAGACTCCTGTCTGACCTGTCAGTCCGTCCATCACCACATTAAACAAGAAGGGGCTCAGAGCCCATCCTTGGTGCAGTCCCACCTCCTGGTCCAGATCTGACAAACTGTTGAGAAATTATGTCCAAAAACAATTGCAGATAAAGCTCCCCCTGGTGTTGGAAAAATACAACCGATCTTTCCCAAAATCACTCCAGTTCTTCCTCACACTAAAGTCTATGTGGGTAAAAAATCTGAAGCCGACCCATGAAACAGTTTTTGAGTTACGGTTACACGAAGGATCCGCGGCGGCGGCGATGACGATTCCATCACAACCCATGACTTTATATCATAATAGAATATAAATCAACATAAACTCATACAGTCTCTGATGTAAGAGGAATCTGAGAGTCAATAAAGGCGCCACGGAACCAAACAAACTTGATCGGATCTGCCCGACCAGAATCTTTCAAGTTTCCACCAGAACAATTTGGTGTTTTTTTGTTTTTGGGAGCCTCAGACCTCAGAAGGATTAACGTTTGGTTTCCCTCTGTCTCCTGTGAACGTCTGAAAACACGCCCCACCGGTCTCAGATGTCGCCGCTCATGCGTTCACCCACTCATGAATCGCTGAGTGAAGATCCAAACCCACAGAACCCAGAGTGAAGGTCCAGAAAGAGACGCTTTGATCCAATAAAGTCGTTAGTCGACGCTTCAGGGACAAACGGAGACGCGGCGGTTCAGAGCAGACGCCGGGAAATACTCATTACAAGTTTTATAAAGAGCCAGCAGTGAAACATAATCGAGTAAAAGTATGCACGTACTATCAGCTACATGTACTTTATCACAGTAGAAGTATTCGTTGTGCAGTAAAAGTGTTTTCAGATACTTGACTTGAGTAAAAAGTACTAAAACTGCAAGTTTCCGCGCTACTACAAGTAAAAATATCACAGTAATACCATACATATATCTAAATATATATATATTTAACCATATATATATATATATACACATATATGTATATATATATATACATAAAAATGTATTATCCATATACATATATCTGAATATATGTGTATATATGGATGTAGTGGAGTAAAAGTACAAAGTAACATCCAAGTGGAAAATACTCAACTGATGTATAAGTACCTCAGATTTGTTTTTAAGCACAGCACTTGAGTAAAAGTACTTAGTCACTGGATGAGGTAATCCAACTACTTTGAGCCGTTGAGTAGAACCCTCCGGTAGGAAGCAGGTAAAAACTCTTTTTTAATTAATTTATTCGTGTTTAGACGATTTTCAGATACTGCTGTCAATCAAAATGACCCACAGGAAGTGGTTTTTGTTTTTGTTTACCTGAAGGTCTTTAAGCTGCAGAAGAAGTTTTATTTCATAGAAGACGAGTTCAAAACTGGATTTTTTTTCTCCTTTCCTTTGATCTTAAACGACTTTCTATCAAAGCTTTAGTTGTATAAATAAACTTTAAGGGTCTCAGATTATAATAATAATAATAATAATAATAATAATACGTCACAGTTTGTCCAATAAAGTCAAATCTTTCGCTCCTTTCACTCAAGTTTAGAAGTCCGGGAGGACAAAGAGAGTTTTTAGTAATAAGTCAGACATCAAAGCCTCTTTATTGACTCTAGTCCAAGTGAAAAAGTCAATCAATGCAAATAATTAAAGTTGCTGAATCAGCGTGAATAAATTAAATTGGACGTAATCCGAGAAAATCCAGAAAAGTTAGAGCGACTTAATTCCATCATACTGACTTAAACTCATTTCATCGGGGGACAAAAACTTCCTTTTTAATTATTTTTGTCATTTGAAGAGTTATTTTACAGACATTTCTGTTATTATCTTTACGATAAAACGCCTTGAAATTTAGTATTTTAGTTTTTGTTTTTAAGATTTACATCTTTAATTGATTTAAAATAGATTTGATTTTTAAAAAATATGTCATAATCAGTTAAATATAAAATTACATTAGTGGTTATTTCTCAAAGCCCCTGATATAATTTTAATCTTTTTATTTGATCCAAATATATAAAGATTTGACTGAGAGAAATCAGAAACAATCTCCTCTTCCTCCCTTTCTATTCTAAATATTCAAGATGTTCCTCTTGGTTCGGGTTACCAGAAAGAAGAAGATGCATCCATGACTAAGAGAGAGAGAGATCGAGAGAGAGGTCGAGAGAGAGATCGAGAGAGAGGTCGAGAGAGAGGTCGAGAGAGAGAGTCCACTAAACCGTTCCAAACATCAAAACAATCCAACCACATGAGTGTTTGGAGACACTTTGATCCAGGATCTGGGCTCATCTGGATCATTTCTTGTCTCGGGTCTCTGGGGATCCGCGGAGGTTAATGGAGAAAATAAATGTTGGTATAAAAACATATCTGAGTAGAACGTGCGTTAAAAAAACAACAAATCGAGAAAATAACATCAGAGCTCAGAGGGTTAAGTTTGTTTTCTTTCCCTTCAAAGAAGTTTCCGCCTTTTATCTGGATCTCCTATTAAGTCAAAACACTTTGATGTCACTGTTTGATCTCTAGTAAAGGCTATCGCCACCGCTCACGCGCTCATCCAGTCATAAGTCACTCAAACCAACGGAGTTCTATGTTTTGATTTTTAGTTTTTCCATCCTTCTCTCTTCTCTGACTCTTCTCCATGTTTCCTGTTTGCATCCCTGGACGAAGAGTAAAAAAAATCATAAAGTTTTTCACTCACGCGCCAACGGCGGGAAGAACTTTACCTGAGTCGGTGCGCTGCGGTCGGAGGCTGAACTCTGCGGCGGTGCAGCTGCAGAATGAGGCTTTGTGGGCGACTCTGCCAGTCAATGTAGGGGAGGTGAGAGGAGAGGGAGGGGTGTTCCGTCCACGGAGCCACTCAGCTGCCGTGCACTCCTCCACGCCGCGAGAGCGAGCGGCGGCAGCAAGCGGCTGAGGAGCGCGCGCCGTGACGCGTTGCAGGTGAGACTTGCGCAATGCTTTATGTCCAGATCGAACATTCGAACCAGGGAGGGGGGGGGGGTCCAGTGAGGCTGTTGCTGCTAACCAGAACCAGAAGATCAACTGGATCAGGGGAGTTGATCCCTCTTAGAACCATCAGATAATGTTTACAGTCCACTAACAGAACTTTAAAGTTCTGTTCGGCTCATTTTCAGTCTCTATTTCTATTTCTTTTTTTTAAATGTGACTGGACCTGTTTATAATCCGACCCAGTGACAGCATGTCTACGCTGAACAGAAAGGGTCCGAGGACGCAGCCCAGGGGGACATTTGACAGATTGAAAACACGCTTGACCGAATTATTATTATTCATTTTTTTACATTTTAAATCGAGGATGTTGAAGGTGTTAAATTTACTTTACTTTAAGAAAATTAAATGAGCAGAGAAATAATATCTTGTCTTTTCTTGATAAGGACATTAAAGCGTTAAAAAAGTTTCGATCTACAGATTACAGCCCGATCCATCTGGTCCGTTTCCATGACAACGACTTTACTTTGAAAGTTCTTTGGGTCGGTCCATTTGTTCACTTCCTGCTAGTAATTATTCTGTTCAGGGTCGCTGAGGGGCTGGAGCCGATCCCAGCTTAAACTGAATCAGAAGCCGGGTCGACCCAGAACCAAGGGAAAGTAGATAAACAACCATCCACACCTTACTTAAGAACTTAATAATAATAATAATACATTTAATTTATAATGCACTTTACATTTGGATCAAATCTCAAAGTGCTACAAAGTAAAAGCAGATAAAAGCATCAAATAAAAACAAATAATTATATAAAATATGACCAAAAAAGCAGCAATGTTAATTAAAAGTTATAGGTTCTGCTAAAAAAGAAAGTTTTAAGTCCTTTTTTAAAAGTCTCAGTCGTCTGTGGAGCCCTCATATGGTCAGGGAGGGCATTCCACAGACGAGGGGCAGCAGAACAGAAGGCCCGATCATCCATGGTTCTGATCTTTGTCCTGGGGAGGAGGAGGCGGTATGAGTGGGTAGAACGGAGACTTATACACTGTAAAACTAAAATTCTCAAATGAATTAATTATAATGAATCGTGAAAAGTTAAAAGTTTCTATCAACCAAAGACTGATGAGTGTGAGGAACCTTCATCGTTGTTTGCAAAATGATCCAACTGTAACTTAAATGAATGAATCCAAAGGTGATTAAAACTCTACACTCAAAACATATTTAAAGTAATATTTAAGATTCGTGTATTTTAATTACATGTAAAAATATGGATTACATCATTTTAACAGAAACACACAAATAAACTTAAAGTGTGGATTTAAGTCATTAAATGATGGAGGAAAGTAAAAGTTATATTTATGTCATAGTTCTAATAAACTTTATTTGTTGTTTTTTTAAAAACATATTTCCAGTTCAGAAAAATGTGACTTCTTGAAAATTGTACCGTTAATATTTATTTTTAACTGATTTCATTTCTATTGTTTTCGTAATAAACAGATTTATGCCGATTCTATGAAATTTGAATCATGATGATCATTTAAATAAAATCAAATAAGATTAAACTTAAACGTACTTAAACGGGAACAATGCCATTTTTTTTAATTTTTTTTAATTTATGGTTTAGGGTTGAAGCTTGAACCTTGAATTTATTAATCAGGTACACTGTAAAAAAAAATGTTCAAAGTTGATTTGTTGAGATCAGCTGACAGAATCTTTCCGTCTAAAAAACATCGGATCCTCCGCTGCCAAAAAATGAGGTCATGTTTTCAGTCCTGTGCGTTTGCTTGTTTGTTTGTTTGTTTGTTTGTTTGTTGTTTGTTTGTTTGACTGAAGGAAGAACAGGTCTGATCTGAAGATACTGCAGACTTTATTTTAGTTGAGACACAACCAAAAGTTCATTTTTCAGCGATGCAAAAGTTAAAAAGTTAATATGGTCAAATTTAGTTTTTGTTTTTTTTACAGTCCATATTCCAAATCATAGGAATAATAAAGGTGGATCGGAGAAAACAGGAATCAGGAGGAGAGAGTTCGGTCCCTTAGAGAACCAACTCAAGTTTGTCCGTTTGAAATATCTCAGTGGAGTTTTTCCGACCCGTACTGTTCTGCAGTACCCCGACCCGAACTTCCGCCCGTGCAGGTGTCTGGTTCTGGAGTGATGGGAAACTGGGCCGGTTGCTGCGGTGGAGAATTTCCACACCATCACTGATGTGACCTCTTCACCGTTTGTGGACTCTTTTTGTAGTTGAGGCTCTTATTTTGAAAGTCTCAGTTTGAAATCGCGCACTACTTCCGCTACAGTTTTCCTCCGTCCGTTCGGAAGCAGAACTACATCCGGTGCAGAAGTCAACGACGATGTAAGTTTGTTTTTGCTGTTATGGGGTTCAAATGATTAAATTGTTGAGTTATTTATCATTATTTAGTCATTTATCTGAGTTTTTTTAATGTTTGTGACGTTAATGTTGTTTAATGAGCCTTTTTTCTGGTTTTTAGCCAAAGTTAAGCTAACTGTCTATCCTTCTAGATTTAAATTCATAAACTGCGTATTAATGTTTTTATCTGCTGCTCCGTGTTCACCCATTAATCTTTAAGTGAAGAACTTAAATCTCACTCATATAGTGGTCAACATTAACAAATCACCAGTTTCAAAGGGTCCAATCCCCAACAATTGCTCTGGCTCAAAGTCCTAAAGGTTCTGTGTGGGTTCAGCTGTAGAACTATGACGTCATCGTCCAAGACAAGATGTGGAACTTTCCGATAACGTTTCATTCCCAAAGCTTTTAAAGAGGGTTTTGATCAAATGTCCTGCTGATTGGATCTAATAGTTCTGGGACCAGTTTGCAAAAGTAAAACTGCAATAATAGAAAAATTAAAAATGGCCGACTTCCTGTTGAGACAAGGCCTTTTTTTTTTCCCCAAGAACCTGACGCGATCATTTTTCTGGGTTCCGAACTTTCGGACTTCAACTGTCGCCTCAACATGACGGCTTTGGGAGCCAGTGGACCATCCGATCAGAACCGCGCTGAAATGTGCTGAAGAGGTACTTCCTGGTTCTGGTTGTCGACCCGGGCCGCCGGCGGTTATTGTTCCGGTGGTGTGAAAAACAAACACTGGCGTGAACGCATTGTTGTGGTATGAAGTTGAATTCATTGCGTCACCTCAAACATATCAGAGCTCTGGTCCTGGTCGGGTCGACCCGAGCACCACGTTCCTGCATGCCTCATTCTCTTCAGGCTCTTGGTGTCGATGTTCTCAGATAGTTCTTCCTGGTTCTGGGTCGTTACGTGTACACGGCGACCCGGGGGAGGCAGTGTTCCCTTACATAATCCTTGATTTTTTTTTTTTGCATTTTTTCATAATGAATGTTCGGTACCATGGTAATGGATCTGGTGGAATTTCCTGGCTGCAGCCGTAAACAGCGCACTGTAAAAAAACAACAACAAAAATCATCTGTATAATTTACAGTAAATTACCATAAAATATATAATATTATATAATATATTATATTATATAATATCAACCTGTGTTTACATGTAAATGTCCATAAATCCAGATTAATTAACATTATTTCATAAATTCTTATCATATTTTTGTACAACATGTTCTTACTAAATGCTTAAAGTTGGTTATTTAAGTTTTTTTCTACCATCAAAATAAGTCATTTAGACACAATAACACTTTTACATTATTGACATTTTGGGGTATTTTTCCATTAATTTTACCTAAAGTTTTTTTTATAAACATGTAAAAAAAAAAATTTCTAAATATTCTATATGTTCATATTCATTTATAACCATGAATAAGACCTGAAGCCCCGTTTTCCTTATTGAAGGTCTGCTGCTTGAAATGAAATATGCTAATGAGCTAGCGTAGCATAGCATACTATATGTCTAATCTAAACGTGACGTAAAACCCTGTGAGTAAACATTAAGTACAAGTTTTTAAATGATCATTTTTCTAGTGACCACGGGGTCTGCATGAAAGAGGCTCCGCCCCCTTATAGATCCTACAAACTACCAAACTCCAGTAAAGACTGGTTCCAGCTGGAGTGGACCCCCAGACCCGATCACCACCAGCCCTGTTCAACCAATCAGAAGCAGGAAGTTGTTTCCTAGCGTTCACCAGTAGCACACTATGCCGAAATCAACAGAAATTCCAGAGGGTGATTGAAACCCAATCTTGGAAGGGTTACAAAGCTGTTTCTGAGGTTCTGGTTCTTCACAGATCCAGAGTAAGACACATATGGAGAAGACCTGGAGCAATAGTGGACCTCCTTCCAGAACTCCCCCAGGAGCACGGAGAAAGTTCTTTCATGAAGTTAAAGAAGATCCGAAGAGAAGATCCAAGGACCGTAAAGTTCAGAGGTCATGGCTCCACAACACACCTGACACCTGACATAACTGAGGGAAACAGAAAGTCAGAAGATTGTGATGAATGAATGAATGTCGGGTCATCGAAGTGGGAGTTGAAGCTCCAATCAAACATCTGGACCTGAACCCCTCTGAGATCCTGTGGTGGACCTGAACCCCTCTGAGATGCTGTGGTGGACCTGAACCCCTCTGAGATGCTGTGGTGGACCTGAGAAGATCCGCTCCTCCTCACAAACCCTCCACTGTGGCTCCACTGAAGCCGTTCTGCAGAGAAGAGTGGGCCAGAATTCCACCATAGCGACCCGATCTCCAGCTTCCAGAGTTGGGCTGTTAAAGGTTAAAACATCTACGTTAAGGTCAGGGGGCGGAGCTCCCTCAAACTTCTGTTTGAGTTTGATTCTAAAAGGTACTGGCGCTGTGAGTGTTTGGGGGGGGGGGTTTCGGGTGGAATGAGCTTCACGCGTCACTTCTTCACAGAGCGCTTAAACGCCGCGGTCAGCGAGCTTTACGGCGAAAGGTTAACGGCGTACAGAGTTGAAGAGGGGGGCCGTCAATAAAGCGCTCGGCCGTAACGGCGGAACAAGAGAGTCAATCTTCTGATCTTAACGAGTTTCACTCCTAAGATGAACAGAAGGAAGCGGACGCCGTTTGTGCACGGCCGCGCCCAGAGCGAGTGGACAGGAGGTCATGTGATCGGTGCCCGTGGTTGGGGGGGGGTGTGTATCATTTTTTAATTTCTATTTGTTTGTTTGTTACAGGAAATCGGAAAAACTACAGGACGGATAGGATTGGTAGTTTTCGTATATCCTACAGATGATTATATTTCAGTGACGATACGTACTTTGAAGTATTTGTAGTTTAACAAAAAAAAAAAAAACTCCGCTATTCTGGAATAATGTAGGTCTGAGTTACTGCCAGCTTCTAAATCTACCGACAACTCCTACAAACTCTCTGAGGGTCTCGTCTCCTGCATCTTCCACTTCAGCGTCTCTGTCCAGCCCACTGAGCCCACAGCTACAACTCTTGAAACTGAACCCCCCCCCCAGCCTGTTGTTGTGGAAACAAAGTCGACTGTTTTTAGTCCTTAAACGGAACGGACGAGATGTAAGGCGCTGATCCGGAGGAACCACCTCCAGCCTGAATCAAACTCTGTCAGGGTCCGAACAGAAGCTGCTTTCTGGGACCCCCCCCCCGGCACCTCCCCCCTCTGAAGCTCGCCGTCCACACCAAAAACATATGACCTCAGGGCGCCGCGCTCACATGCGGCGTCTTTAGAAAGCCGCCTCTGTGCAGCCTCCTGGTTCTGGTAAATAGTGGCTCCGCTCCATTACGCCCCCTCCTCGCCTTCACCTCAGCAACAAGGCCCGGGTTCAAGGTTACTCCGCCAGGAGGAGGGGGTGGAGGGGGGGGGCATGAAACACAACCTCTGTCTGAGAGCTCCGGGTTCAAACGGAGGACAGTAAGTTGGTCTCTGGGTGAATTCTCTGACCTCACTTGGACGCGTTCTACGACTCTGGTCCAGACTAGATATCTTAGAGCAGACGGGTTCTGATCAACCAAAGTGTGGTCGTATGACCTTATGACCTCTGAGGTCGTTGAGTAGGAGGAGTCACTAATGATGATGGAGTCATGAAAGTTCTAGTAAGGGTCAGTAGTTTTCTGAAAACATGCAACTTCTTTCTGGATCTTTCCCTGGAGGGTCGACTCGACCCGCATTCTGATGCAACAGAGGGTTTTTTTTACGTCAGACGTCCTTCCTGACGGAACCCTCCCCCGCCTGGGCCCGGCACTAGATGTAACTGGGTCGGCGTTGCATAAGGCTTTGCCCTGGATTTCTCTCACGCCCTTTTTTTTTTTTTTTGGTCTGGGGCTGGAACCCATGTCCCCCTGAACCAGCGTCAGGTTTCCCTTCATTCCCTTCAAATTCCAAGAATTTCTGTTAATCTTTTTAAAAACAGAACAAACTTAAAGCCAGAAGTTCTGATAGAGTTTCTCCTGTAAAGAAACGAAGTGGGTTCGGAGGAGGTTTGCTCTCTGGTTCTGTCAGAGAAGTTCATGTTCTCTGATGTCAGGTCAGGCCGTCGGGTCCACGCCGTGTTGAGTTCTACGCTGGTCTGGTGGGAGTAAACGGGTCACACTGAGTTCTGTGTTCCGATTCTATCTCGGCGCACACGTCAGAGACGGGAAACACCGGCCCAGATAAGATGAGACCCGGCGGCACCCACGTCAAACAGGACTGTCACCGCCGGGGAGGACGCGCTGTGGGAAGTAGTAGATAGCGGCGAGGATGATGTCAGGGGTCGACGAGGGGGAGGGGCTCCGAGGAGATTTATGTGGGCGGCTTGGGCCCGTTGGACCACGCCCCTTTAGGAATGTCTCATTTAATCAAAGTAGGGCAGCGAGGTTGTCTGCCAGCAAGAAGGTTCTGGGTTCAAGTCCCGCTTTAGCCTTGGAGACGGTTCTGTTTGAACCCGTGAACCCGACACCACTGGTTCCGTGGTCACCTGCATGTGAAACACATGGACCTTTTTTTACGCACAATGCCGATATTTAACATTCAGAACCTAGAAGGTATTTTGTGACTTGGTGGCGAATTTCCACCTGATGGCGACTTCCTGTTTTGGGAACGCTAATCCACCGAGGGAAGTTTGGGAAGTTTGAAAATGGGAATCGTGTCAATCAAACACGTTTGAAGTCGATCGGATCAGAACTGTCGGACTGATGGTTAGTCAAAGTTCAACAGCTGGAAAAACAGCCGAAAACAGAAAAGTCAAGATGGCCGACCGCCGCCTTTGCAAGGAAGTTTACGAGTTTATCTAAATCTTTAAAGCGAGGAAATAAAAACTTACATACTCAACAATTTGTTTTTAAGTCAGTTAAAAAGTTACGTTTGTGTGTAAAACCAAACAAACACAAGAAAAGTAACTAAACATGGGCATTTAGTTACTTTTATGTTTGTTTAATTTGACGCTCATGATCCACGTTTATTGTTTTATTGTTTTATATTAGATTATTTCTGGTGTTGGTCACGGATGAAGTTCGGTCCAGAAGATGGAGAGAGCTTTGAAGAGAGGATGAAGAGAGGATGAAGAGAGGATGAAGAGAGGACGAAGAGAGGATGAAGAGAGGATGAAGAGAGGATGAAGAGAGGACGAAGAGAGGACGAAGAGAGGACGAAGAGAGGACGAAGAGAGGATGAAGGTCGGATCATGGAGTAATACTCAGCATCACCAGCAGGTGTCACTGACGTCTCAGTCAGAGGCTCAGAGCTTTCACGTCTGATTTTCATCTTTTAGTTCTATGATTTCACCTACAGATCCATTTCTTCGCACTTTGAGTCGTTACATTCATCAAAGTGGCCTTTTGGACTTTTTTCTTCTTATACCTCGATTCTGATTGGTTTAGATTTTAAAGAATGGTTATATTACATTTGTATCATTTTTATCACCATCATAAAATCATTACTTCAATATCTAAGAGATGACGATCTTTAATATTGAATATTTTGTTGTCATTCTTTGTCTTTTTTTGATGATATTTTACTTTCCTGTCCTTCCTCCACCTCATCATGTTTTTTTTTTTACTGTCAATCATTCAGTCGTTCCGTCACTCGGTAAAATTCCTGCAGCTCCACTCAGGAAACTTTCTCTGGTGGAAGTGAAACTTTACAACACTACAACTGTTAACCACGGAACAAATTCCCATGTTTCTTACCACATTTATTTATTTTTGTTAGTTTGCCAAATTTATTTTTGAAAATTTTAACGGAAACAGAAACTCTTTTCTCAATTAAGCTGCAAATTTTGATCTATAATTTGCGTTTGCGCAGAAAATGGTAAAACAATACTAATAATAAAAAGAGTAAATTCAATTCACTGAATAATAGTCTCAAAAATAGAATAATTGTAGTTAATAATAATTATTATAACGTAAAAACTGTTGATAGTAATATCGCATACACACATGTATATTTATATAAAATTTGATACTTACGACTGAGATTTCTTTAATTAATTTTATGATATGATGAGATTGTTTAAGTTTAATTGTGACATGTACAAAGTAAGTTTGTCAACAAGAGTTTTCCGTTTTAGTAACGTTTAAGAAAAGGCGGAAGAAGAAGAGTGGCTGATTGGCGGGGATATCAACCAATCAGAGAACAGTTTGCTATTTCGCAGTAGTCAGTGGCCAATAAGAATCTGCTTTGGTGAGAGCGGGGTTAGCCGGTTTGTTGTTGTTCTGCAGTGATAGCCTGACAGCATCGACAGTAATTTTAAGTTCTTTAACACCGCCACAATGAGTTTGTCTCTCAGGTAGGACATTATATTCTCTTTTTCCTCGCTATGAGACATTTGTATGCTGACACAATTTGTAGCGAAGCCACAGGTAGCTTATTACGGCTAGCATGTTTTGGCTTCGTCGGCTAATATGCTCTAAGCTAACTGTTTTAGTCACTGCTTTACTCTTATCACCGAATAATGCCGCACAAACATTTGTAAAACGTTAGTTTTTAAGTAGGTAGCAATTAATTACCTAATTCTTTCGTGAAAATATGCTGTTTCAAGCAATTCATGCTACTTTATTTGTCAGTACAGTTGGACGCAAATACATGGATGAGAGATGGATGGATGAGAGATGGATGGATAAATGGATGAGAGATAGATGGATAAATGGATAAAGAGGTACATGGACAGACTGGAAAGACCTTTTTGAAAACCAAGACGAAACTAAAGAATCCTAATAATAACAATCAATTGTATTTATTGGTTGGTTATAATGTTTTGGGTGACTTGTGTATCTCTGAAGTAATTAAAAGTAAAAGAGTGCTGAAGCGGGATAGTTAAAATCCCCCTGATGGTGTGTCTCCAGAACTGACCTTGGGTCGGACAAAAGCAAACGGAAGAAGAGGCGGGAGCTGACGGAGGAGCAGAAACATGAAATCAAAGAAGCGTTTGAGCTGTTCGACACCGACAAGGATAAAGAGATCGATTACCACGAGCTGAAGGTGAGCGACGAAGGTGCAGGAGTTTGTCCTTTGATGCTGAATCCAGAGTCTGTGAGAGGAAAAATCTGAAATCCCACTAGGTGGCGATGCGGGCCCTGGGCTTTGAGGTGAAGAAGGTGGATGTTCTGAAGATCCTTAAAGACTACGACCGGGAGGGAAACGGCAAAATAACGTTTGAGGATTTCAGTGAAGTCGGTGAGTTCTGTCCACAGTTCTGCTAATGCCGGCCCGGGTTTAGGAGAAGGGTTCTGTAGTAAATCATGGGTCCGTGGATCCGCAGTGACCGATCGCATCCTGGAGCGAGACCCGAAGGAGGAGATCCTCAAGGCCTTCAAGCTGTTCGACGACGACGAGTCGGGCCGGATCAGCCTGAGGAACCTGCGGCGGGTGGCCCGGGAGCTCGGGGAGAACGTGAACGACGAGGAGCTGCGAAGCATGATTGACGAGTTTGACACGGACGGAGACGGCGAGAGTGAGTGACCCGCTAAAAAATAAATAATCCCATCTAATGATAATAATGTCAAGGTGATGAAATGATAAAATATAATCCTAATAATAATTGTGTTTCTATAATTAGGTAATTATCAGAAAACTGTCTTCTTCATTTTTTCCCCCAGTAAACCAGGAGGAGTTCCTCGCCATCATGACCAGAGACTCCTGATGATGATGATGATGATGACGAGGATTAATCCACGTTGTTTTCGAACTTCCTGCCACATTCCAGGACAGAACCCGTCCAGAGAGGAAACAGACCTGTCACTCATTCCTCATGTCAATCACGACCCTCTGGTTGACCCGGTTCAAAGTCAGTGTGTGGATGTTGTATTTATTTTGTACAAAATAAATGTTTGCCATAAAAAGTTTATTTCTGTGCGTCTGATCTCGGCCCGGAGAATCTGTCCCAGAATTCAACCAGAGAGTTCTGTTTCTCCGCAAGCAGAACCTGCAGGAGCCGCCGGGAAAAATCATATATATATATTTGTGTGTATTTATACAGGTTTATATATATTTATATTAAACATGCTTATATTCCAACTTTTTAAAAAGTTCCCATTCAATTTTTACGGACTGATCCTTTAAATTGGAAAATTAAGAAAAAACACATTTTAGAAAAATACCACGTGACAAACATGGAAACATTCAAACTAAATGAAAACAGATTTTGGAACTTGTAAAAAAAAATAAAGGAAATTATTAAAAGCCTTTCATTTGGGTTAAATGTCTCCTGCTGTACCTCAGACGTCCATCAGAGGGCGCCACTCGGCCGGGCTGCCCACTGTGGATTCTGTTGAGTCCATCGTGACATTCCAACCTCAGAGATTCTTCTGTGGCTGTAAAGACTTGAGGTTCTGGAGACATTTGTCATCTTCAGGCCTCCGTAGTCCTTCTCTTATTTTAGAGGAGAAGGAATTTGACGATGAACGTCAATGTTTTCTTCACGTTACTTTTTTATTCACGAGGCCAAATGTCTAAAGACTCCGCCCACTTTCAAAGCCTTCATATGTCATTTGTGTTTTTATTTTACTTTATTATTTTATATATGTTTATTTTGTAGTGTTTTTTTTCTGTTTTTTGTAAAATTCTTTATTGTCATGTTTCTACAATACAGTTATAATAAAAATTTAAAAAAAGTCTCCCTATTCTCTTTTGGCCTCAAATATTATTAAATTCTGTCTCTTTTCTTCTTCTTTGGTTTATTGCTGAAAGTATCTCGCTGCTGCTTCCTGGAATTATTCCAAATATTATAACCATCTAATAAAAAACGTTTGTTTGACGTTAAAAAAGATTCCTATGAACAAACGATCATTCTGTCATAAAAATGTTTGATTTTTTTCTTCTTTACATTGAAAAAACTTTTTCTTATTTTGCTAGAGGGAACAGCAGTAATTAAAGTAAAATGTAGAAACAACAATAAATAATAAACTAAATATTACATCAATTTAATCAGATAGACGAAAAAGAAAACACAGAATATTTCTTCTAAATCTGTAGGGCAGGATTTCAATACATTCAAACGTTTCTGTGCTTGTAGATATTTTTTACTTTTCTTTCAAACTTGAATTGTTTTTGTGGCTTTTTTTTCCCCCACAAAAAAACAAAACAAAAAATGTTTTTAATTTGGGAAATTTTGAAAAAAAAAATTTCCGCCAAAAACCGACAAACTGTCACAAAACTTTTTTTTTAAATCAAGAAAAAAATGATTTCTGTCACGAAGAGTTTTTTCTTTTTTTTTATCGAGATCTTGAGTCATTTACGCTGAAAGAATTCTTGACACACAAGAAGCCGGAATCTTAAAAACATAAACACGACATCAGAACCGTTTTCTGGTCGGGACCAGCCCTGAAACAACGACATCATCAGACCACAGACTTCCTGTCTATCTGCTATGAATCATGGGAAAAAGCCACGAGGAGCTGCACAGACGCTGGACAGGAACCGCGTCTCTCCACAGACCCTCTCAGCTGCCGTCTGCGGCGGAGGACGGCGGCGGGTCGGCCCGCTGAGCGTCGGTGGACGGCGGTGGAGGCGACTGAAAGTGAGCGCAGGGATTGTGTTGCACCGCGTGAAGGTCAGCGGCGCTGCCGACCATCAGGAACCTGCATCTGGTCATGACTCCATGACTCGCCCTCGCTCCGGCACATGCTCAGCTGTCGAGGCCTGGACCAGAGGTCCAAAAATAGACCCCTCAGTTCCTCCCTGGTTACAACCTTAACGTCGCCCCCCGGTGGTCTCAGTAAAACACTCAGGGAGAGGCGATTTTACACCACTGCAAAAAACTCTGACAGTATTCTTTGTTTTTTACAGTGTAGCACTGATACTCTGACAGTATTTTTTACAGTGTAGCACTGATACTCTGACAGTACTTTTTTTACAGTGTAGCACTAATATTCTCACAGTATTTCTTTTTACAGTGTAGGACTGATACTCCAACATGGTATATTTAAAGTGTCACTGATACTTTAACAGTGTATTTTACAGTGTAGCACTGACACTATAACAGAGTCTATTTATAGTTCAGAACTGATACTTTAACACTATTTTTAAGTGTATTTACGGTGTGATATTGATATATTAACAAATTATTTTTGCAGTGTAGTGCTGTACGTAAGAACAATAATATGTTTTTACACGGCAGATACTTTTCACTCCACTTTATATTGATGTGATTCTTCTGCAGATACTGTAACAGACATTTTTACAGTGTAGTAATGATACCGTCACAGATACGTAAATACTGTATATTTACAGTGTTACACTGATACATTAACTGAGTATTTTTTACAGTATATTACTCATACTTATCCCACTGACTGCCTATATTAACTGTTATAAGCTAACGCTAACTATGATAGCTGAAATCCGTTGACGTGAGCTACATCAGAGGGACAGTCCAGGTGAGACGTCCTGGAGACGAAGACAGAGGCGCTAACCATGACTGTGTTCACTGATATTAGCCAATGTTAGCTAACATTTGTTTACTGGCATCATCTAGCGTTGACTATGTTGGCTGATATAAGCTAATACTAGCTAGCTTTATGTTCGCTAACTTTAGTTTTGTTATCTGACATTCGCCTGCTATGACTGTGTTGACTGACATTAGCTATTGTTAGCCAAGATAGCTAGCCTTATGTTTGTTAACTTGCATTAGCTAAGGTTGACTATTTTGACTGATATTAGCTACTGCTAGCTAGCTTGTGTTCGCTAACTTTAGTTTTGTTATCTGACATTAGCTTGCTATGACTGTGTTGACATTAGCAAATGTTAGCCAAGATAGCTAGCTTTATGTTTGTTAACTTGCATTAGCTAACCATGACTACGTTCACTGATATAAGCCAATGTTAGCTAACGTTATGTTTGTTTACTGACATCAGCTAAGGTTGACTATTTTGCCTGATATTAGCTGACATTAGCTATCATAGCTAATGTCAGCTAACATCAAGTTGGTCCTGACATTTTGGACCTTGTTGAGACCCGTTTGTGGTTGAGGTTGTTTCTAGTCCTTCTGTTTGCTCAGCGGGCGCCTCTGACCCGTCTCCACGGTAACCAGAGTCCGCTCTTGTGTCCAGCTGTCAGTCATTAGGCCAGGTATTCCAACCATGTGACAACACTGACCCTCAGAACCCGACTGAGGCGAGGGAACTTGGAGGGGGTCGACTCCCCCTCACCCATCATCATTTCCGTGAGTCTCTTTCACGGCGAAGACCTCGATGTGAGTTCTTGTGTCAGCTGGGACCCTGAAACCAGCGCCCCGACCTTTGACCCTGCTCGTAGGAATGGCCTCGACCTGCGTGGACGCCCCGACCGGAGCGACATCCTGAAAAGATCGGCGTCTTAAGCAGATCATTAATGTTCTGGAATTCAGATAAATGTTAAAAGTTCCTGTTGTTTTTTTTTTTTTATCATTTGGTCACATGATCCGGCCGATGAGTCTGGAAAAAGTACCTGATATTAGCTCATGCTAGCTGTGATGGCTGGAATTAGCTAAAGATCAAAATTGAAATTAGCTTGTGTTAGCTGAGATTACTGACATTAGCTAACTTCGGCTATGATAGCTGAAATTAGCTTACCTTATTACGATAAATGAACTTTGCTAACGTTAGCTATGATAGCTGAAATGAACTAATATAATATGTGACTGCGCAAATTAGCTAAACCTTTTCTACAATAATTGACTTTAGCTAACATTGAATATGATAGCTGAAAAGAGTTATCTTTAGCTGTGAGCATTTGTTAACTTCTGTTATGATAGCTAGTACTAGCTTACTTTGGCTACGATAAGAGGAATTAGTTTTCATTATCTATGACAGTTGAAATTAGCTAACATTAGGTTTAAATTATTTAACCTTTAGCATCCTGAATAACCCAAAGTATCAAACGTGTTTTACCTTTCCAACAGAGCTAACAATAGCATTGCTAGCTTAAAATTGATAACACTGGCTTTGATAGCTGAAATCAGCTAACTTTAGCTTTGAAATATAAAAAAATTAGGTCACATTATCTTCGATAGCTGAAAACTGCGAACATTAGCTTTGAAAGACAGAATAAGCTAACATTAGCTTTCATAGCAGAAATAAGCTAAAAATTTTAAATCATAATTTACAATTTATAAAACATTTTCCGATGCTTTATTAAAAATATTTACAAAACGGACGATTTAAGTTTCCGTGGCAACGAACCGTTCTTCCGATGTTAGCTCATTTCAGCTAGCGGGGCTAATCTTATCTAATTATGTTGATGATATGATGATAGCTGAATCTACCAAAACATTAGCCTGAATAGCTGAAATTAATTACGATCTCGCTTCTTGACTGACAGAGTTGGGCCAGCGCCGGACCCGACCCGGGTCCTGAGGTCCGGTTCGGTCCGGTTCGGTCCGGTCCATTTTTTATTTCTCAGAAAAAATCCAATAATTTATCAAAAATATTTACAAAGAAAGAAAAAAAGAATGATTCCAAAGTGATCGAATCTAAACTTCACTCGGTCAGAAAAGGTCACCAGATTCTGAGAGATTCTCCGTTAATCAGACAAAGACCGCGATCTGGTCCGGTGTCCGGTCTGGGTCCGGGTCCAGGCCCGTCAGAGATAGAGTTACTGTGAAAGCCATGAGCGAGTGTAAAGTAATCCATCCTCACCCAACTGTCAGACATAGTCCACGATCCACAGGCATTCCTCCCCCCTGTCTGTCAACCCGCCTCCACCCCCACCCCCACCTCCTCCACCCCCACCTCCACCTCCACCAACCTTCTCTGTGATGGAAGTTTGTCATTATACAGAAAAAATATTATATATATCTATTCTTAAGGAAAATTAAAGTCCAGGTTCACACAGTGAAACAGTCCAGGTTCACACAGTGAAACAGTCCAGGTTCACACAGTGAAACAGTCCAGGTTCA
>VRLP01008051.1:0-18519 GCA_009660295.1 Lophius piscatorius
CTGCAGCACATCCCACAGATGTTCTGTGGGGTTCAGGTCAGGTGACTGGGATGGTCATGACAGAACCTTTATTCTGTGACCTCTGAACCATTCTTGGGTTGATATTGAGGTGATCTTCAGATCATTGTCCTGCTGGAAGGTCCAACCACGGCCCACTTTAAGGTTCCTGACAGGCTTTTAGGTCTTCATCCAGTATCTGCTGGTGTTTGGTGGAGTCCATGGAACCATGTCTTTAACAAGATGTCCAGAACCTTTGGAAGAAAAACAGCCCCACAGCATCAGAGATCCACTACCAGACTTCACAGTGGCTATGAGGGGCTTTTCTCTATGGTTTTCTTTCTTGCTAGGCCACACCCATCTCAGATGTTTGTAGACAAAAAGCTCTACTTTGGTCTCATCTGACCTCTGACCTTGTTCCAGGGAAGGTGAAGATACAAATATAAAATATACTTCAGTGACCTTTAACCTCAGGGTTTACTAGAGGTGACAATAATAGTGACAAATGTTTTAAATATATATGTCATATTATAATATGATGTTTTTTTTCTCTTCATATTCTGTTATGTTACGTCTGGTCCTTGACATCACTCTCTCACTCTCTCACTCTCTCACTCGTATGAGCGAGTGAGAGATTCTGTTGGTTCTGTGGTTCTGTTTACTGCAGTCCGTTACGGTCCTGTGAACCTCGTCGTTAGAATGTTCCACTCGTCTTTAGGACTCAAACCCAGAATCATTTAGTTGTTTAGTCGTATTTAGGCATTAAAAAATACAAACGATGCAGATTAGATCTCATTCTCATTTTCTGTAATTTCCACTCGCAGAAAATGTTTCACGTCACCGAGGTTTAATCCTGACGGACCACCGCCCTCCATGAAGAGTCGCCCCGAGGTTTCCTCTGGAGGGCGATGAAGCGGACGCCGCCTGATGAGGTCAACCATCGGTCCAATCAGACGAATCGTTTGATTCCCATCAAACTGCTGCGCCGCCAAAACATTCATGCAAATAAGTCTTTAATGTCCTCGCCACGGAGAAATGAGTCTTTACAAATTATATTTGTTTGGTGCAGTTATTAATAGAATATCTTAGACTCGCTACACTCAAAAACAATGAATAAAAAAAGATGTTTTACACTGATAACACAATTAAATGAAGTATTGTTTCGGTTAAAAATCTATAATTGTGTCATTTATTAAAGTTACTTCATCAAAATCCCCAACAAACCTTTTTTTTTTACAGTGTATAATATTGGCCTTAAACACTGCAGGAATAAAAGAATGTCAGAATCACCCTTTAATAATAAACAGATATTTATTTACTGTTTTCTGAAGGTTAAACTGTCAAATAGTTTTTGAAAGGGTTGAATAATTTCCAAAATTGGATTTTCCCCTCTTTTTTTCTAGCTTTACGGGGTCAAATTATACACTGTAAAGACTTCAGTGTTGATGAACATTAAGAAAAATACATCAACCTAAAGTAAATTATGTATTTTTGAGCTAAACTTATAAATCAAGTCTCAAAAACTTGATCTAATTGAGTGATACCACTTTACGTCATTTCTTGAGTTCATCCAAGAATTCTCTTTTTAAAGTGTAAATTTACCATGAAAGGACAAATCATGGTTTAAACAGAAAAAACATTCTGGAAATTTTATATTTCGGGGAAAACAATCTATATGGATTAAATTAGCGCCACCGTTTTGGTCCAGCTTTTTTTGTTGTTTTCTAATAAAACTAATTTTTAGAGTGTTGGTTGAACACAGTTCCATAAATCTGTTCAGTAAGTCCTCACACGTTTTAACAAATCCGACTTAAGGATTAGGACTACTCACTGCCACGCGGTTAATGCCTCTTCCTCAATGGCGTCCCACAGGGCCCCAGCCTTGGCCCCCTGCTGTTTAGCATCTACCTGCTTCCATTGAGTCACATAATAATCGGTTCAGTCCCATTTTTCTATGGGAAACAGCGAAACCCTTGAGCAGGACATTAAAGGGTTAGCGCTGGAACTCTCACTCAATAACAGGTGAGACAAACGGAAGCCCACCGGATTCCACTTAAAGAAGGAAAACAGCTTTGTCCCGTTAAAAATGAGTTGTTCTTTAATCAGCCACACGATGCCCGGGGATGCGAGGCAAATTGTTTCTACTTAATCATTACCTCATTTGCATCCCGTCAGCGTACGGATTCAAACCACCATTCCACGCCGCTCAGCAGTTAGGCCGCATTCCACATCTGCTCCACTCGCCACCTCCAGTCACTCCCAGCACTCCCAACGCGTCGGGACATTTACCAGCAGAGACACGCCTCTTCTTTTTTCTCTTCTTAGTTATGGTAAACAAAAGTAGGAAAACTCCAAACAGCCGCCGGCCCGTCAGTCCTGGTTCTGAGTGAGATCATGTGGAGTTCCTCTCCGCTGATGTGCGTCCGGATTGAACCCATCCATCGTCGCTGCAGAGAAAGTATCGATCGGATGTAAATGATGATCTGTGGAACTTTTCGACTCAGCAAACGTGACAAATTGAGGCAAAGCAGGCGCCGTCTGCCGTGACGAATGGAAGGGAGGCCGCCGCCTTTCATCGCTGCATCAGCTGTTTCTGCAGCGGCGCCGCACGCCGCTCTAATCTGTTGCTCTGTTTTTGAAAACAGTTCCGTCGGCAGGAAAAAGTCCTGAACAAACAGAAACCGGACCACAAATGTTCCGTCGCTCCTGACGTTACGTCTGCTCTGATTGTTTGAACGGACATTAAATGACCCCGTTTAATTGTGTCAGACTGAATGACGTCACCGATCGTTATCATGTTTTATTTTTACTAGGTTTTCTCACGTACGTGTTTTTGTGTGTTTAGTCACAGTTTAGACAGAAGATCCGTAAAATCTACGACACAACAAGCAGCGGTATTTTTATCGGACGATTACGCAAAACAGTGTTTCTCACGAATAAAGAATATGAAAAGTGTGTAACCACAAAAATACTACATATATATATATATATACACACACACACACACACACACACATACATATACTCAAAAATATTCATATATGCAATACTACTACTAGTAATATTTCTACAACGACTACTATTCAATAGTCCAGGTTCATACAGTGAAACCGTCCAGGTTCACACAGAGAAACAGTCCAGGTTCATACAGTGAAACCGTCCAGGTTCACACAGAGAAACCGTCATGAACTTCGTTCTCTTTTATGTTCGATCATATCTGATTAAAGATTCCCTAAATTGAATTCACACATGTTTGGATCCACAGGCGGAGACAGGATCAGCGTGACGGCGGGTCGGCGCCCCTCTCATGATCCAACCTCCCTGTAGTCCTTTTTAATTACGGTCCAAACACTCATAAATAAATTTGATGTTTGGAGAATTACCGGTTCCAGGAAGAATCCGCTCCGGTAGGATTTACAGAAGAAGCTTCCAGGAGCTCGTCTTCACCAGCTCCTCTGATTTATCTGCACCGCGAGGAAGAACGAACCAACCACTGACCGGACCCTGACCCGGAGGAGGGCAGCCACGACCCATGGGTACGGCGCCGATGCTAACCCGTGTCCTGTCTCAGCACCGATTGATTTTTGTGACCTGTGGCCCGGCGGCTCCCGGACGCGGTCTCAGTGATCCACTGCCTTCATTTAAACCCAATCCTCCTTCATCAAGAGAGCAACAGTTAGCTCCGCCCACTTCACTCAGACGCCATGCAATTATAGAATAATCAATAACGCATAAATCCAGAGTTAATACTTAAACCAGTTCTACCCTCCCATCCCCCACGGCAGGAGTTTACTCCTGAAAAGTCCCCAATCTCCTGGGTTGTACCATCAATCCCCCCGACTGAACTCCTCAGGTTAAAGGTCACAATGATAATATCAATAATCTGTCCTTTTTTTATTTTTGTATTTTGTATTGTATTACATTGTATTGTATTATTACCACTTTCATCACAATAGATTAAAACTAAACAAATTCTATTTTAGAAAAAGGATGAAGATAATTTTATTATTACCTCTTTCTTAATAATTACATAACAAATACAGAAGAAACAAAAACCTCAACAATAAACAACAAGATAAATATATTCAACCATAAGAATACAACTGATAACCTTCAAGTCATCAGTCTGTGACAGGATCAGATCCCATAGTGACTCTACCTAACTGTTTCTATGATGTCATCAGTCTGTTCTAGGATCAGACCCCATTGTGACTCAACCTAACTATTTCTATGATGTCATCAGTCTGTTCTAGGATCAGATCCCAGAGTGACTCAATGATGAAGATAAATACAGTTTACTAGGTTTTCTGAGTTCAGGAATAAAACCAGACAGATTTCCTGGAGTCGATTCTTAGGAGATAAATTTAGACACGACTGGACTGATGGTTGGGAAGTTACGGACCAGAACCAGAACCTGTGTTTTACACTAAGAACTCCCCCTAGTGAGTAAAATATGAACTATTAAAGTCAAATGTTTATGAAATATACAAGATCGATTCATAGGCTCCAAATTTGGACTAAATCAGACGAACAATTTAGAAACTGATGGCCTGAAAACTGAAATCTCCCCCTAGTGTCAGAAATATATAACTGACCTGTTCCATAATCAACCCAATCTGCCTCGCCGAGGTGCCTCTCACATTTTACAACTATCAAACAGAAATAAGTTCGGACCAGAAGAATCGGGGCTGAAGGCGTTAAACAAAATGGAAGGATTCCCATTTTGCCCGTCATTCTTATTCCTTAAGGCAGCTTTTATCGGGTCACACAACGGAGGCTGTGGTTAACGTAGTGTAAAAAATGGATTCACTGTCGCTGATGTGATGATAGTGAATCAAGCAAAGAGAGGCAGAGCGGTGCGTCGACTCGACAGCCCCAGTCACAATTCATTTCCCCCGCCGCAGATTCACCTCAGAGTCTCTTCGATGCTTCACTCTTACAGCACAAGAACGAGGACGTCACGTTTCATCGGCCTCCACCATCCTCAGGACAGCAAAAGAAAAGCAGTAATCCGACTGAAAGACAGAAACGTCTTTATTCTCGACTCTCGTAATCTTTCATTTAAAATATTCACAAAGATCTAACTGACGTTAAACTTGTTCAGAATGCTTGTTATTTTAATTTTGTTATTGTGATAAAAGGTTTGATTCTTGTGAATAATCAGCAGCAAAAATAAAACCAGTAAAATGACTTAAAGGAAAAGCAAAAAATGTCTTTATGTCGACATTCCTGATCTTTAACTCAAATTTGTCACCAAATCTGACCTTTAATTTGTTAAGAATGTATTTTTTGTTTTCGATTTTCCTAAAATTAAGAATGATGTTTGTTTTTGTGAAAGGTTTTAAATAACGTCAAAGTGGTGGATGGAGGATTCATGAAATCTTTTTAGGGTTATCGCGTTAACACGAAGGATCTGCGGCCGAAGCGGCGGCGGCGATGAAGACTCCTTTACACCCCTGAGTTTCAGGGATGAATATGGGGTAACAGTGGAGACGTGAAGACGAGACTCTGCAGGACGAGGACAGTGACGGAGTCGGACGTCTACATTCAGATGTTACATTCTTGTGTTTAAATAAGATGAATTGATGCATAATGTGTAGAACTAATAACAGAATAATTATTGATCTTTCTGTTTGGAGTAATTATATCCTCCAAAAAGTCCAGGATGTCATGGAATCTTCATCGCCCTTGATCCTTCCTGTTAACGTGATAACTCAAATATTAAGTCATGGACCACTTTCATATTTGACCCCCCCCATACACCTCGGTACGAGGACGAACTGGAGTGATTTTGGGAAAGGTCTGTGGACACCAGGGGGATCTTCATCTTTCTCCACCTTTGGTCAGATTTAGTCCAGATTTGGGTTATGTGGATCTATTTTTAGGAGATTTCTAGCTTTATTTTTAAACATGTTGGCGAACCTTCTGCTGCCCTCACCCTCCAGCGCCCGTCACCCAGGAGCTCCATGAGGGGATTTTGGGACCCCTTTCTTACAGCCCGATAAAGAAGAGGGCTGTAAGAAAGGGAAAGGCTGTGACAGACCTGGACGAGGACTATTATCTTGGAAGGCCGGTCTCCTCAGAGACCACCGACATGATCTTGACAGATCGATGAATAATACAATGGTACATTCCAACAAAATGAAGTGTCAGCGCACCGGGTCCCAGAACTCCTCGGGCCTGATCAGAGGTGGATTAGGTTTACGTCAAGGGAGAGAGATAAAACATTACAGTGGAGACACCCAAAGTCTCCGTCCTCTCATTGTTGACGTCCTCAGGCAAGGTGACCGTCTCTGTTTTCGAAGCGGACTACATGGAAACATTATTATATTATTACAGGGGACGGCGGTCAGGAAGTAGAGAGGTGGTCCACTTATCCGAAGGTCGGCGGTTCGATCCCCGGCCCCCCCCGGTCCACATGCCGAAGTGTCCTTGAGCAAGATGCTGAAGCACAAGCTGCTCCCAATGGCTGCTGCATTGATGGCGTGAATGATGGCGTTACCACTCCTGATGACCGTGTGGCGCCTTATGTGGCAGCCTTTGTCACCACTGTAAGAACGTAAACCTCCAAGAGTGGACAAGTTGTCCAGAGGTGGACTCGACCTAATCTCACACCTGCTCTGTTCACCTGAACAGAACCCCTGAGACAGCCAGAACCTCCCAAAGGTGATGGAGAAACTCACGGGTCAGATGGTCGACAGTTTGGATGAAGGTTAAACTACTGGAGACATTTGGAAGTCCAAGATCCAGCAGAAATCTGTCTGGGGGTTCGTTCCCTCCAGAGAGTCAGAACAAATGTGGAGGTTTTCCCTGAACTGTTTATGTCATCGGACGCATGGTTTTGGTTTGCCGTCCTGCTGTCATGATTTTACGGCGCGGTTGAGAAAACTATGCGTAAAGAAGAACTCATGCGGGGTGGGCGGCGGGGTGGGCGGCAGCGTCGACTCCGTCTCAAGGCTCTTCCTCATCGGCCCACATTGTGCATCAAACTGAAAACCATCTTTGAATATAATTTGTGTAACTAATGAAGTGTTCTGAAGAAGACTCATTCCTCCTTCCATCCTTCCATCATTAGACTTCATTTATTATTCAAACTCCTCATTTTTCATGTAACTTCTTTCAGATGAGCTTTAATTACCCAGAAACGTCTGTGTTCTGGATCCGGTAGTGGTTCTGGCACGTTCAGCTTGTGTTCAGCTCCTCACAGCACAGATAACCGCTCAAATTTTAAAAAAAAAGAGAAGCGGCCCGACGAAAATTCGGATTATATCTGTTTGCCCTGCTAATTACTTTCATGTCATCCCCCTAAAGACGAAGCATGAAATCTGGGCTGACCTGCCAAATCACCAGCCTGATGCCTCCCTCTCTAATTAGCACAGAAAGAGCCAAACATCAGCAATTATGAATAAACCCGGAGGCAAATGCTGTTCAGAACCTGAGGAGGGCATTATTGTACGAAAGTGTAACAAACGGGTCCGTCTGTTTGTTTGTTGACCGTTTCTGGTAGGTTTGCCTCCTGATTCAAAATGTGTCCCAGTGAGAAGATGAAGGTCGGATTAAAACATGTTGGTATCACTCGCACATCATCAGCAAACCTCTCTGCTGATAACCTTCACTTCTTCTCCACAAGTCTCTCTGCCAGTCCTGAGGCCGTAAACAATCATCTCTACATCGCACATCTGATCCGGCGGCACCGCAGCTCACGAGGAGGAGGAAGACCTGCCCACTGAGACCATGTCAACAACATCACGTCTTCTCAGCCCTCCTCCTCCCTGTGCAGCGCCCCTCAGCCGGGGCCGTCCAGGAATCCCTGGAGGAAGGACAACACTGAGGAGGAATAAAAGGGGAGGGAAGTTTTTATACTGCTGATGTCTCGGCGGTTCGGCCAGAACCAGAACCTCCTCTGGTGGAGGCGGCCGTGTCGGGCAGAGGCTGAGTGGAAGGACTATTTTAGAGATGATGTAATTAATCACCAATACTCCCCCGTCTCCGCACATTCCTCCTCCGAGCTTCTTGGCGGACCCACATCCACGGACGCACACACCTGCTCCACACACTGACACACAAGTAGCCTTGTCCTCCGGGTCAGTTTCTCCGGCTCCAACTTGCCGCCTTCGCAGAGCGGCGGGCGGCCAAAGTCCCAAAAAGCCATGTCACCACTATTCAGGAGGCATTACGTTCATAGAATTAGCAGCACAAAAGGACAACTGTCCCTCAGCCCGACCAGAACCGGGAGAGATAACAGATTCCCTTTAAGTCAACGCCATGCTGAGCCCACACAGAACCTCAGAACCTCTGCCGGGGTGAATTAAGGGCTTCAGCGTTTATCCGGACTGAACAAACCTGCAGATGAGGAAGATCTGAGATTGCTCCTTTAAACGCCGTCGTCTCCTCTTTGTTTCAGGGTTAAACTACGAGAAAAAAGCAACAAGCTCTGGAAAAGGTCTTACCTGCTGTTGAGGCTCAAAGATGGACAGAGAAGCAGTAAGCAAAGAGCTCGGATGAATTTCATAGCTGTCTCACACTCCCCGTCTTCCTGCCTTCTCGGATGCTTTTCGCCTCTTCCCGGCGTCTCTCTCCCTGCTCTCTAGCTCGCCCACTGGCTGCATGGGTTTTTTAGCGCACCCTCAAACACACACCCACCGACACACAAGCAGAGAGGCAGACCGATGCAACACAGAGGCTGGGAGGAGGAGGGAGGATCTCTGGCTCCGAATAACACAGGGACACGGACCGACTCGCTGGAGGAGAGGAGCGGGTGGGGCTGGAATGAAGAGATGGAGATGTGAGGGGGGGGGGGTGATGTCAGCATCCGTGCAGCTTCAGCCATGAATAATAGGCGTCCTCGCGCCAGCCGTTGGTCTCTGCCTTCACGTCAGTCTGATGGTGGGAGAGACGGAGAAGAAAAGCGTCAAAAGGGAAAAAAATGGGGGGATGGGGTTTAATCCAAAGCGTCCCAGCATCACTTCTCTGAGAAGACGCTCTGCACTGAAAGAGAAAGCGTGAATGAAGACTTCTGACGTACGAAATCTAAACCTTTATGTAAATGTCTCTCTTAACGTTGATGAGCCGGATGAAAGGAAATTATGTGATGAAGAAAAAAACAACTTAATTCCCCGAGAACCTAATAAAATAAAATACTGCTGTAAGAGAATGAAAGTGAAACGAAGACAGAGACAATTATTACATTTATTCATGTTATAATAGGATTTTAATATGGATTCAGAAGTAAATGAAAGAATCCATGATAGCACAGGAAAACAAATCATTTTGGGTTCGATGTATATTCCATTAACTCTTTAAAGTCCCGCTCAGCTCTTTGGTTGAGCTCATTTATAGTTTCTGCTTCTTCTAGAGAAATGTGGCTGAACCCGTTTATAATCTGACCCAGCAGCAGCGTGTCTATGATAAAGAGTAAGGGGCCGAAGATGGAGCCCTGGGGGACACCGCAGGTCAAAAGAGGAGGAGCCATGGCCAAAGAAAAAGTCTGATTCAATGGGACATTTTGGGGTTGAAATAATAGTATGTGAGGATTTTTAAACAGAACGATGTGAGTTGATTCAAACAGAAATAGTCCAGAAAGAGTCAAAAAATGATTTCTCTTTAAAATGAAGATAGTCGTGGTGAGCTTTGATCTTCATTCAAATGGATTATGTTCCATGACAGTCTGATTTTTTCTAACGGGTTTAAAACAGGCTTGACAATACAATTTTAAAAGATATGAAATAAGTAACTGAAATAAAACATTTAAAGAAGTAATCCTTCCAATGTTTTAATTACATTAAAGGGTTAAAACAGTATAAAAACAATTAGTCTTGCACCGTTGTCCCTGTCTGCAAGGATGTATCCAATACTGCCTCAAACCCCCTGCGTTGTACAATTAATGCCACAGATTGAACCCCTCCAATTAGATAGATCTCCTCAAGTTGATTCAGAAGCACCAAATCTGGACCAACGATTGAAAAATGATGGCCCAAATACTCGGAGATAAAAGTTCCCCTAGTGTCGGAAATATGCAGTCGACCTTTCCCAAAATGAATCCAGTTCTTCCTCACACTAAGTTATGAGTGGGTAAAACATTTGAAAATGATCGATGGAGTAGTTCTTGAGTTACATCCGTAAAACAGTGATTTTCTTAAAACAGCTCCGCCTACAGGGGAGAAACGGAACTGTTATGATATGTGACCTCACTGCTCCCGCAATCAGCAGGTGATTCCTCATCAGACCCCCCCCCACCCCAAAATGGTCCAAATCCACCCCAACAATAAATAAACCCGGGCTGAGAGCTGAAGGGAACCAGCCGTCCTTGAAAAGGAATGTTTCCCTGAAATTTATGAATGTAAGAGAAAAACAGGAGAAGAAGAAAAGTGGAGCTCCAGGAACCAGCATCAGATCCCAGATTCTAGTCCGCACACAGTTTAGAGTCGAGCTGTTTATAAAGTCTGGAGATCATTGAGGATGTTTCAGGCAGAAAACAAACAAACCATATTTCTTTAAAGCCGACGCAAAAATAATGGTAAGAGTTAAGTTTAGATATGTTTTGAAGTCAAAGGACATTTTATCAGACTTTTTTAATCCAGTCCAGTTTTTCATTCTATCGTTGGGATGTCGTACAAAAAGAAGTCTTCCAACTGAGAATTATTCATGGACTATTTGCTATTTCAAATCTCAATACTTTGATAAAGAAATGAAATAAAAGTACAGTACTGACAGAATTTAGTAAGTTAAACAAATCTATGAATACTTAAATAAATAAATGTGTTCACTGGTAACACACAATTAAATGACGTATTGTTGGGTCAAAATTTTAAGTTGAAAATACTAAAACTGTTATTTTTATTTATTTTTTGGAAAAATTCGAACAACGTCCAGAACTGGAATTTGATCTTTTTTAAGCTTTTGGGGTCAAATCATGCACTGTAAAAATGAAATGGTTGATGAACTTAAAGAGAATGAACTAAACTGGTAAACTAAATTAAATGAGATATTTTTGAATCAAACTTAATCTTTTAAGTCTCAAATACTTAATTCAAACGATTGTTACCAGTTGAAGTAATGTTTTGAGTTTATCCAACTATGCTCTTTTTACAGTGCAGTAAAATAATAATAATAATAATACAATTAATTCATAACGTACTTTACATTTGGATCAAATCTCAAAGTACTTCAAGGTAAAAGCAGATAAAAGCATTGATAAAAAATAAAATAATAACTATATAAAAACATGACTAAAAAGCAGCAATGTTAATTAAAGTTATAGTTCTGCTAAAAAGGAAAGTTTTAAGTCCTTTCTTTAAATGTGTCAGTCGTCTGTGGAGCCCTCAGATGGTCAGGGAGGGCATTCCACAGACGAGGGGGCAGCAGAACAGAAGGTCCGATCACCCTTGGTGCTGAGCTTAGTCCATGGATGGAGGAGGCGGTATGAGTGGGTAGAATGGAGGGGTGGTGTTGAGGTCAGTGGGGTGAGTAGTTCTACTAAAGTAGTAGTAGTAGTAGTAGTAGTAGTACTAGTAGTAGTAGTAGTAGTAGTAGTAGTAGAAGTAGTACTAGTAGTAGTACTAGTAGTAGTAGTAGTAGTAGTAGTAGTAGTAGTAGTAGAAGTAGTAGTAGTACTAGTAGTAGTAGTAGTAGTAGTAGTAGTAGTAGTAGAAGTAGTAGTAGGAGTAGTAATAGTAGTAGTAGTAGTAGTAGTAGTAGTAGTACTAGTAGTAGTAGTGGTAGTAGTAGAAGTAGTAGTACTAGTAGTAGTAGTAGTACTAGTACTAGTAGTAGTAGTAGTACTAGTACTAGTAGTAGTACTAGTAGTAGTAGTAGTAGTAGTACTAGTAGTAGTAGTAGTGGTAGTTCTACTAGTAAAACTATGCGGCCTCTTGAGAGAAGTATCATTAAAGGAAGACACCTGATAAAAACAGCTTGACTCGGATCACATGATAAGGTTTGAGGTAAATCCTACGTTAAAGTACGACGTTCGGACTCTCAAGGTTTAATAAACGAGAGGAAACTGAATCAAACATGCAAATTCAAACTGATGCCGTCGTCTCACCTTTGGAGGGTCTCGCCCCGACGGAGCGCTTTAAAGAATTGGAGGTTAAACTCGTGGAAGTGAGAGCCGCTGGAGAACAAACTGCTGAGGAGTGCGAAGGTGTATCTGATGAGATCCTGATCCATGTAGTCCAGGTACTGGAGAGGTGGAGGTCACACTCCGGCGCTGTGATTAATGGTTCCCATTACGCCTTTAATAGAGTTTGGAGGCTCTTCCAGCGCAGCTCTAGGTCATTTTGGATACGGCCAGACTTCCGCACACATATGTGACATAATTACAAGTTCACGCGTGAAGACCCACGGCGACCGGTCCTAATGACTCCTCGGACCGCCGGCCCACGTTATCCGTCTCCATCAGGTATCTGACACCAGCCACAAACTTGTAGACCCGCGGTTCCGAAGCGAGCTGTAGACCGCCTGACCTTAATGAAGAACGATCGCCGTGGAGTGAGCATAAAACACGGACTGTACAGAAGATGACATTCAGATGAATCCCCCGAGTTTTACCCGAGTGTCACATTCATTCGTTCCATGTTTCTGTTCATCAATACGGAGGTTACTCCAGGTTTATAAACTGAATTAAAGGGGATTAAAATGAGATCCGATCATCAGCGTGTTGTTGGTCTACAACCAAGATCTGTAGTTTGTCCGTCTTACAAGCTCAATCTCCCTGATTGTACTCTTCAAAATAAAAGCTATGTCCGCAGTATGTGTTGGAAAAAGGCGCCCCCTAGTGAGTGAAACAAACTATTTAAGTAAAAGATGTTACCTACAAGACGGATCTCCTCCAGTCGAAGAACATTCTCAAACTGATGGATTAGATTAGATATATCTGGAAAACAGTGTTTTCATGAAAAAGCTCCCCCTAGTGAGTAAAACATGAACTATTAGGGTAAAATATGATTATATATATATATATATACGAATCTCTTTGAATCAATTATTTGGACCTAAATTGGACCACAATGGAAAAAAATATGGCCCCAAAATGTAGGGAGATGAAGTTCCCCCTTATGTCTGAACTATTCAACTGACCTTTCCAAAATGACTCCTGTTCTTCCTTTTACTGAGGTCTATGTGGCCGTAAAATATGAAAATGATGATTCCATAATATCCCTGAATTTTCAGGGATGAATTTATTCACCAAAGTCAAAACTTTAACTCAAGTAACACATTTAGAAGAAAGATTTCCTCCTGAACTTTAAATAAAAATGTTTTTCTCTGAAACATGTTTGCCACAACACAATTATTGGCACCCCTAGGTGCATGAACCAAAATGTCAATTTCAACAACGGCCCTGGGGGCGGAGCTAAATATATTACATGCAGGGTGCCAATAATTGTGGCAGACATGTTTTAGAGTAAAACATTTGTGTTCCGTTGAGCTTTCATGTTTTTTCTAATTAGAGGAGAGGTTTCTGGGGTTTGGTCTGGTGGCGTCGGCGGAAGGAAGCTGGTGGTTTTATGTTCAGTCATGAAAGAAGTTTTGAAAGCTGCTCGCTCAAATATGTCAAATCTGACTTTTTCCATCTCAGCAGCCAAACATCGGAGTTTCCGTACGACTTTGAGAAAGCATAAACATTCGCTGGCGTTCTGTGAGGCGTGTAGAACTCTCTCAGATTCTTGTCTTTCCTTCAATAATGTCTTCAGTCAAATTCATGAGTGTCCACAGAAAGACGTCCCCATCTCATGACGCCAACATTCAACGTTTCTGCTACGACTGAAGCATCTACTTCTCAACTCAGGCTGCAGGAGGAATGATTGATGCCTGCTGGACCTCAGAAACACCGTCAGGCAGGGAGGCGACCCGGTTAAACAGGACTTCTTCACGCTCCACATGGAAGTCAGACATGGAGATGGAGCTCAGCCTTCAACCGCGCTACGCGTTCATGACGTCCAGATCTTCTGAGAACTAACAGAGCAAACACGCGGCAGAAAACAACGACGCAGCGTTTGGAAAACACGCTGCAAAGCCAAATCTACGGTGGCCAACAGGGGAAAACGCACCGCATCCACCGGTTTGACACACGCATGCTGCAAAAGCCTCAAGAAAAAGGAACTGCAAAAGCCAGGAGACAACAGAAGTGTTTACGAAGGACACCTAGAAGTGATGCATCACCGGAGAGGCTTTCTTCTCGCTTCATTCAGTGAAGAAAACAGATATCGTACGCTAACCTGTCGCGATGTTTTCATTAGCTTTTGCAGTAAACAAGGTGTTTAATACCTGCTGAACAAAACTTAACCACCATAGTGACTTCAGTCGTCGCCATGACAACGTGTCACAAACAAAAACTATTCAAATGTCTGGTTAAGAGTTTTCCGCAGGTATAAACACCTTGTTTACTGCAGCTTGAGTGTTTTAGAGACATGATTAAGTTTATTTGTTGTTTTCATGATGTTGATTGTGGTTCTTTCATTCTGAGTCACATGACCACATGACCCAGAAGTCGTTATAACCGCTCTATTCTTTAAATGAAGCCTTTAAAAAGCATGTTGGGGTGTGCGTCAGTTTTATGTGTCCTCTGGAAACGTCTCCCTTGTTTCTGCTTTGCCGGTGTTTTTTTCTTGATGCGTTGTCTCGAGGGTTTTGCAGTGCACTCTTCAGACGCTGGACACGCGTCTGGACGACCAAAGGAAGACGTCTGGCCCTTCTTTGATTTATCTGAACGTATTTTGTTGCTGTGTGTTTTTCCCCCCCACATAGTTAGAAAGTAAAGCAGAACAAAATCTTTATAAATGTATTTAGGTTTCAATGCTGACAAGTTCATCTTGTCAATAAAGCTCCTCGCAGGAAACGGTTCTGAATAAACTATAATGGGAGCAGCTCTGTCTTCTAGATGTGACCGAACGCATTCGGCTCACAGGACTCTGTATGACCCCAGACCGCCATCACTAAAAATACAGACTCATTCATATTTATGACGGCGTCTCCGTCACAGTTTAGAAAAGGCCGGTCGAATCTAACAGTACAGCACCAAAAGTCAAATGGACCCAAAAAGTAAGGAGGTGGTCTGAGACTGAAAACAGAAAACCGACTGAACTAAAAGTATTCGGCTCAGATGGACCTCACACACGTTCAGAAGAACCAAAACCACACAGATAAACTCTAACGATTGTTTTAACGATTAAAACTCAGGATCGGGGAAAAAAAGCGTTTTTGGCTCCTGATGTTGAGATTAAACTCTTAAATAAAATACATGAAGGTACAACATTAAACTGATACATAATACTGTAAAGTAGACAGTTTGTCCGTAAAGTTACTTGATCACATGAAACAGTCAAAGAAGTTATAAGAGTCAGTTAGTGATAAAATGAAAACCAAATCTTTGAACGGACCTTCTGACGGCTGAGATGACGACAAACTATCCCTCCAGTGTCGTCCACCAAACCAACGTTTGACTCAGGTGTGTTTCACTGCAGGAAGAAAGGCCCAGGTGAGGTTCCCTCCCCCTTTTATAGACTCCTCCCCCGGAGCCAGACTTCCTGCCGACCTCCTTACATTTATGTACAATTAAATGTTTGACATAGTCAAATATAAGCTGAACGCAGGACCGACCCACTGGGGTGTTGAATATTAGGGAAGCGTAAACGAGTGTGTTTACTTTCCTTACGTCTTTATTTGTGTAGGTAAAGGTAAAAAGTAAAGAGCTTTCCCAGCAGCTGTTAGAATCCAGAAGGCTCCGGTTCTTTGTTGCCACGTTTCCTTCAACTGAATCCAGCATGAAGGACCGGGAGTGGAGATGTTTTTTTTGTCCTTTTTCAAACCCTTCATTATCCATGAAAGCTTTTTTGCGGCGTACGTAACACTAGATGCTGCAACGCTGCGCCTCACATTCAGCGAGAACATTCATCAACAGCACTGCCAAACAACAACAACGCTATTTTCCAGGAGGACGCAGCTCTGGGAAATCTGCTGTACGTGTTTATTAACAACACCGACACCACTTACTATTTCGCCCACATTTCCACTAATCTCTGTTTTCTGCCTTCTGGTCACAAGAGTCTCTCTAAACACAGGCGGGCCGTCTGGTTTCCACCTGGGCATTCAGAGCTTCACTCCTGCAATTATGCTGCGTTCCAACTCTACGGATACACACTCAAAAAAAAGGTTTCCACCGGTAACACACAATTAATTACGAACGGTCGACTACACAATTTAAGTTGAGAATAATATAATTGTTCTCACTAATTGAGTCACTTTATTAGTTGTTGTTTTTACAGTGTGTGAAATTTGCCTTAAAACACTGCAGGAATAGAATAATGTCAGAATCATCCATCAATAATAAACAAATATTTAGTTCATTTTATATATTTGAGGATTTCTGATGGTAAAACCGTCAAAAATAGTTTTCTGAAAGATTTGAACAAACAGCAGGAATTTCCCTGTTTTCAAGCTTGTGGGGTCAAATGATGCACTGTAAAAGTTAAATTGTTGAGGAACATAAAGAAACTGCCTCAACTAGTAACCCAAGCTAAATTACGTATTTTGGAATACAACTTATTAATCTAAGACACAAATACTTAAATCAATTGAGTGTTACCAGTTGAATTCATTTTTTGAGTTCATCCAACGATTCTCTTTTTACAGTGAAGGCTGCTGTCAGTCTATGTCAGCCCACAAACCCACATTCACAGAGACAGAAACATTTATCTGGTGGAGTAAAGTGGTTGAAACCAGGTTCAACATCATCATACGTCCACCAGGAAACCAAGAACGCCATCAAATGTAAGTAGGATTCAACAACGTTTCCGCTGACATAAAGAACCTGCCATCAGGCGTTAGACTGAATCTGGACCTCATCCACACAACAACACCAGCAACCAGCAATCATCTACAGCCAGCAATAATCAACTGATCTCACCAAAGCTGTTCCTCATCAGAAGATAAAGTCTGTCCTTCTTTCTTTCTTTAAGGAAATTGTCCAATATCGCGGTCGAAGAGAAGACTTCTGGGTTTCAGTTCCTTTTCCATTTGTATGGAGGTCCTTTTTGTCCAAAAAGTTTTAATTTGTTGAAAATGAGGAGAGGAGATGAATGAAGTGCCTTCCTAATACGTAACGCCGTTGTAGGATGAGGCAAACTTACCAGCCTAGCTAGCATACCCCGGCATGTGAAAGAACATGCCCTCAATGACAACTTCCAAACCAGTTTGGTTGAAAAAAATTGGCAATCAACAAAAGCAACCCCTATATTTTCACAGCCAGATTATAATTTATTTTTAATTTAACTATGATTAAAAAAAAATTATATTTTAGCGATAGCGATATTAGCTGAATTATTTTTGATTTAATTCTGAGCTTCTTTTAATGCTAATCAATCCTCTTCTGCTTTCCCTCCGCACCGTTTGACCGAATTTAAATCTATTTGCAGTTTCCTACCAGAAGGAATCCAACATCTCCTTGCATAAATTTCCATCCCCGACATCTACAGCAGGATTCAATAATTGGTGTGAATAAAGGGAAGAGAAAACACAGGAAGAGAAAACATCTGACAGCACAGCTGAAGCTTAAGGCAGCATCCTGTCAGCTGGTTCCATCCCTCATCGCAGGACTATGGAAATATTCCTTCTCAGAGCTGGTGGGGAAAAAATCCCCCAACATCGTGTTGGGAATGTTTAGTCTGTCAACATAGATTCAGAACAAATCACCAGAGAGGCTGGGAAAACAAACCTACGCTCACCGAACAAACCCCCCACGCTGATTTTGATGGTCTGGGGTCTTAATACATATAAAACTGGTCCCACGCCGCCGTCGTCCCCGACAACAAGGGTTTAATCCTAGAAAAGCCTCCAACCATCGGCATGTACCTGCGGCCCCCCCTCCAACCCAATCAATCAATCAATCAATAAATATCAAACATGAACAAATGTAAAAAAGTAAAACAAATAAATCTGAAATAAATACATCTGAGTTACAAAATAAATAAATATATATATATGTTTTAGGTAAAAAACCGAAAACAAACTTTAACCTGAAATAAAAACATCATAATAAAAACAGATTCATTGAAATAATAGCAGCCAGTCGTCCAACACACAGTTTATCATAATAATATAAATATATAAGATAATAACAGTATCATGAATAGTATATTTAGTATATATAGAAATATATTCATATATATAATCCACATGTTATATATATTGTATACTGTTATCTCTGAAACATGGTTGTCCAGGACCTTTGGAGAAAAAAAGCCCCACAGCATCAGATCCACCACCTGACTTTACAATGGGTATAAGTGGCTTTTCTCTCCAGTGCTGTTTGGCACTCCAACACTCAACTGACCTCTGACCTCTCTAGCTGTGATCCTTGGAGAGTCTTTATCCAGTCCAATCATCCTCCTCACAGTGTGTGGGGTCAGTTTACAGACACGTCCTCTTCCAGGTTGATGTCTAACATCTCCAGTCTCTTTAAACTTCTTCATTATTGATCTAACTGTTCAAACTGACCTTTGAACTGCTGAGAGATGTTCTTGTCTC
>VRLP01008052.1:0-18517 GCA_009660295.1 Lophius piscatorius
AACTAGTAGTAACAGTTTGTAGCTAGTAGTAGTGGTTTGTAACTAGTAGTAACAGTTTGTAACTAGTAGTAGTGGTTTGTAACTAGTAGTAACAGTTTGTAGCTAGTAGGTTTGTAACTAGTAGTATCAGTTTGTAGCTGGTAGTAGTGGTTTGTAACTAGTAGTAACAGTTTGTAGCTAGTAGTATTGGTTTGTAACTAGTAGTAACAGTTTGTAACTAGTAGTAGTGGTTTGTAACTAGTAGTAACAGTTTGTAGCTAGTAGGTTTGTAACTAGTAGTATCAGTTTGTAGCTGGTAGTAGTGGTTTGTAACTAGTAGTAACAGTTTGTAGCTAGTAGTATTGGTTTGTAACTAGTAGTAACAGTTTGTAACTAGTAGTAGTGGTTTGTAACTAGTAGTAACAGTTTGTAGCTAGTAGGTTTGTAACTAGTAGTATCAGTTTGTAGCTGGTAGTAGTGGTTTGTAACTAGTAGTAACAGTTTGTAGCTAGTAGTATTGGTTTGTAACTAGTAGTAACAGTTTGTAACTAGTAGTAGTGGTTTGTAACTACTAGTAACAGTTTGTAACTAGTAGTAGTGGTTTGTAACTAGTATTAACAGTTTGTAGCTAGTAGTGGTTTGTAGCTAGTAGTAACAGTTTGTAACTAGTAGTAACAGTTTGAAGCTAGTAGGTTTGTCCTCCTACGTTTTTCTGCCGAGGACAAACTGACCTCAGGCCGACCCTAAGGTCCGCAGAGGTCAGGGGTCATTACCAATAAGGTCATTGCGTTGATGCCTATTGTGCTATTCCAATGATAGACGCTAACCGCTAATTTAGCCTACATTTAGGACAGTTAAGTTACCGTCTGCGTACCCCAAGGCATCATGGGAACTGTGTTCTTGGAGAATCATTATACCCAAACTGAATTCCTTGAAGTGAAGTTTTCTGAAGATATTTGAACCCGATGCTCAGGGTTGGTTCTTTTGTCTTCTTTCTCCACAGATGCAGCAGCAGGAATTGGCTCAAATGCGACAACGAGACGCCAACCTCACGGCTCTCGCCGCCATTGGGCCGCGCAAAAAACGCAAGCTCGACTCACCGGGAGGATCGGCGGCCGGCACTGAGGTAAGAAGAAACCATATCATTGTCTGACATCGCCCATAACTGGAAGCCTTTTTAAAGCTAGCAGCAGTTCACAGCTACTAATAGCAGTTAGCAGCTGGTAGCAGTTTGCCGCTAGAAGCAGTTAACAGATGGAAGCATCTAGTAGCAGGTAGCGGATTTAGCCGTATGTAGCTGGAAGCAGTAGGCAGCTTACAGCAACTAGAGGTTAGAAGCTAGAAGTGGTTAGCAGATGTAAGCCATTACCAGCTAATAGTGCTTAGCAGCTAGCTAGAAGTAGCTACTAGCGGTAAGCAGCTTTTAACCCTTAGCAGCGAGCAGTAGTTAGCAGTTAGAAACAGTTAGTCGCTAGTAGTGGCGAGTAGCAGTTAGCAGCTGACAGCGGTAAGCAGCTAGAAGTTATTTGCAGCCAGAAACCAAAGGTGAAGAAAAGTCTGTTTTTAATAAAGTCAAACTTTGACGGGTTCTCGGTGAACAGAGTCATAAACGGTGAACATGTTTTGGTTTCTGATGTGGGTTTGTTAAACCCACATCAGGGAGGTCTGATCTGTTGGTGCTCTGGAGCGATTCACCCACCCCCGCCCGGGGCCGGGTGTTGGAAGGGCGCGGGTGGGGGGGCGGGTCACGCATAACCTCGGGGCTGGTGACTGCTTCATTCTCACCCACCCCTCACCCACGCTCTCGGCACACATCCCGCCCGAGGCCCGCCCCCCAGCAGTCCTAGCCAATGGGAGCGGAGTGACTTGGGAGGGTGGGGGTTGATTAAACCCTGGGGGGTGTGGGGGGGCATGTGAGCTTTGTGCAGAAACCGACTGTGGGAGCAGCAGAGAACACAGGTGTTGTAGCCCCGCCCACAGCGCCTGCAGCAGGTATGTGAATGACTTCCAGCGCTCTGAATTCAGCGTCGGAGTCCAGGAGCGGGAGTTTCTTATCAAAGAGCATCCAGCAGGAAGTACGGAGGGAAACAGACGATCTGCTGTGAGGGAGCAGCCAGAAGGAGGAGATCTTGGAATCAAGAAAGAAAAGTCTCAGCACGACTTTATTTGGATCATAACTTTGGAACCGGTGGTTCCACATAGTCCAGATTCACCTCATGCAACTCGTATCCGTCATATGTTACTGTAGTGTTCGTATTTCAAACACTAGGGAGGTTTATTTTACAGAAGAAGTAAAGTAAGTTTTAAACTGAGCCTTGCCTGAATGAAATCCCCAAAAGACATTTTGAGTATCTCCAGACTATCGGGTCTTTATTTCAGCGTCAGACACTCTCATTCTACGTTCTGTCACTATGTCACAGAAGAAGAAGCCTTTACTTGTCACAAACAAACATACAAAAGCAGTCCAACACGCCGCTACCTCTATGAGAGGAAACACCCAAACACCATCACAATATTCTCTCCTCAGCGGATGTTTTTAGATCAAAGGCTCTGACATCATTATGTTACAGAAAGATGAAAGTAAACAATCAGTGAATTTGTTCAGAAACTCTTTGATCACTTCTGCATCACATTTGATAGAAATACCACAAAGTTCATGTTCTTCTACACAGTTCCTATGGGACAGAACCAGGAGGACTCCATTTGGACCAGACCCAAAATAGGAGAAAAGGGAGATTGGGGCTGTAGAGTACCACCTCTGTCCACCAGAGGGAGCTTCTCGCAAACTCGACAACCTGTGACAGAAACCAAGATCTATCTTAAAGTCTAGTATTGTGAACAGTTTAAAATAATGGCAACACCTAGATAGGAGCCCCCTGATGTGCCGGTGGAGAAGAAGGGGTTAAAGGTCCCAGCCTCTGATGTTTGGTGACGTTTGGGTCACATGTCTGATTGTCGTCATCTTCTATGCCCACAATAACTGTTTCTTCCAGCACAAACGATTTTGTGTGAAAGCATCTAATCTGCCCGGAGGCCTGTGCAGTACGCCCTTTAGCTCCCCACTGCAGGCCCCATCAGGCTTCACCCCCCGCCTCCTCCACCCCCCGCCTCCTCCAACCAGCTCCAGCGCCCGGGGCTGCAGCCTGTTATGAAGGCACGCCAGCTCAGGAGCTCTGTTCCTCCCACTGAGGAGGACTCACAACCTGCTTCACTGTTTGAGCTCCTGGGGTTTCACCCAGAACCAGAACCTGGACCAGAACTAGAACGGATCCACCAGATCCCGTACGGAGGAAAGGCTCTAGAAGAGACGCTAGCTTTCAGCTGTTAGCCGCTGTAGCGGTGACAGCTGGAATTAGCTCACTTCAGTGATGATTCTTTGGTTTACCTTTAGGGTCAAACTTAGTAAAAAGGCTTTGAAATGAAAACAAACTCTTTTAAAACTGTGAATAAGTCGTAGATTTAACCGTCGTGGAATCATTCTGCTTCCAACTGTTTGGCCGTGCTTCATCGTGAAAGAGGCGGCGTGCGTCGCCTTGATGCTCTGCTTGTGACCTGGATCTTCAATCCTGTCCTCTGCTGTCAGCAGTCCCTCCGGGCAGCATCTCGGTGATCAACAGAACCGGTTCAGCCCGGCCGTAGAGGCCAGGAGGCGAGCTCAGCGTTCCCTTCTAATGGCACAGAGAACAGATCAGGTTTGACCTTCCTCCATCAGGCCCACCTCCATCACCACTGTCAGGCTTCAGAACCGGGGTCAGAGATCTGGACCTCCGTACATCTGAAATTTCTATTCGTTCTCTAAACACAAGAGATCCAGATTAAAGCGTGAAAGGAGAGGAACCAGGTACCGATGTGGGTTTCACCTCAGTCGGTGTCAGATTTCAACATTTGACTATGATCGTAAAAACACAAACAACAAAACAAGAGACCTCTGCTCTCAGTCAGGAGGAGGAGGTTCTGACAGGAGGAAGAGAGGGTCCAATCCCCATCTTAAAGTCGCCCCGACCGTCTCGTGCCGTCTCAGGCTCTGGTCACAGGAAAGAAAAGCGTCCCATGGGTCCAGTAGCTCCATACTTCCTGTTGATCGGGTAAAGTCGTCCTGCAGCCAGAAACCGGCTCCTCCCCTCACGGGAGTCAGGAACCTGCTGACTCATGCAGTATCGGATCCAAATAGTCGCTCCGCTCGGGAACTCTGGCCCGCTGAATTGGCCTCAGGACGTCTCAGCGCTCTGGGAAGAAGTGCTGCCGGGAAGCACTGGTGATGGATTCAGGGTGGGAAGGAAGGCCTGTTGGAGCAACATCAACACTCAGGAGGAGTTGGCTGCAGGCGCTGGGTGTCACCTGCCTCAGGTGTCAGACACGCCTCAGACTGAAGGAGCGGGGATTCTCCTGCAGGTCTGGACCCAAAGATGTGAGCTCTCTTAAAGGAACAGTGGGCTGAAGGCTGACTAAACATCTAGAAGTTCCACCTTTAACTCCTCTGACATCACTGTGGGGGAGTTTGACCCACTCCTCTCTCCAGAACCTGCTGCGGTGCAAACAAAGTGGAGGGTTTGTGAGTGCATTCACTCATTTTCTCAGGTCCCAGCAGATCATCTCAGTGGGGTTCAGGTCCACCTCTGAATGTCTTGACCAGAAGACATTCAGAGGTGGACTCATAGACTGATGACCTCATAGACTGATGACCTCATAGACTGATGACCTCATAGACTGATGACCTCACAGACTGATGACCTGACATTCTCCTTCAGTAGAATCCATGTTTCCCTCCATGATGGCGAGTGTTCTGGTCCTGAAGCAGCAGATCATGCCCTTAACATTCCACGTCCACATCCATGTTGGACCGTAGGTCTTAGTTCTTCTGGTGGAATACTGTTTGGTTTCCATCAGATGGAGACCCTGTCTTCAAACTTTCCACTCCTCAGTCCAGAGAAGATTCTCCAGGAAGCTCTGAGGATCCAGACCAGCCTTCCTGTTCTTCTGGGTCAGCCGTGGTTCTCCTCATCAATCTCCCATGATGCTATGTTAGCCCAGTGTCTCTGGAAAAGTGGAGCCATGACCTCTGACCTTTACTGAGGAGAGAGAGGCCTGCAAGTCCTTGATGTTCTTTCTGGATCTTCTGTGACCTCCTGAATGAACCTTCACCGTTCTCTTGGAGGAACTCTGGAAGGTGGTCCACTTCTGTGAAGGTTCTCTCTTGGTCCAGGTCTTCTCCATGTGTAGAGGATGTGTGTCACTGTGGATCTGTGGAGAGCCAGAACCTCAGAAACAGTTTTAGAACCCATCCAGACTGATGGACCTCAATCACCTTCTGGAATTTCTGTTGATTTTGGATAGTGATGATCCGGTCTGGGTTGGTCCAGTCCAGCCTGAACCAGCTCTTCATGCAGTTTGGTAGTCTGTAAGGGGGCGGAGCCTCTTTCTCACAGAACTTTCTAAAATGCTGATTTGAAACGGCCTGACGCTCCTCTGCTTCTCCTTCAGGTGGCCTCTGTTTCCAGTGCGGGCTCCTCCGCGGCCTCCTCCTCCCGCCAGCAGCTCCGTCAGCGGATCACACGGGTTAACCTCAGGGACTTCATCTACTGTCTGGAGCAGGACCGCTCCATGGCCCACTCACTAACGCTCTACAAGGCGCTGCTGAAATAAGGAGTCCCTCCAGGAAGAACTAGGCCCACTGCAGATCGCCTTCTGGATTAGCCCCCCCCCCCTTCAGCCATCATCACCTCAACCACGTTGTTTCAGTGGGCAGTCCGATCTTCAAGTCTTTTACCTGTTAGTTTGTCTTCTGGACTCAACCCAACCTCTACTTTACGTGTTTTTTAAAAAGGACGTCATTGGCCTCCAGGCTGGTCACATCTGCTGGAGTCCAGGTCACACCCGAAATCACAGCAGTGTCTTATTGTGGAGGTTCTGAAGCATCAGAGGGTCATGTGACCAGTCCTCGCAGGGCAAAGTGCTGAGCTACACTAGTTTATGAGCTAACCACTAGCTGGTTAGTATCGCCCGCTTTGCTCGTCTGGACATTTTATTCTATAAAGTATCGCCGGAGGAGATTTGATATTGCTAACAATCAGGTAGCTAGCTTGTTAGCTCCTCAGCTTAGGGCGATGAGTCGTTGCGGAAAATGCCCTGCTGCTAAGTGTCTGTGGAGCAGTTGACTAAACTATCAACCGAAGAGCTGCCTGTTATTGCAGCGATGTCCCGGCTATCTTCAACGCTAATAAGGGAGCCGGATGTAGCTCATGAGCTAACTGCTACATAGCCTTGCGCGTCTGAACATTTCAATCAACATTTAATCCAGTAAAGAGTTGCAAAAGCAGGAAGTTTGAGCTCTCTGAGCTTCAACCTTCGGTTCTTAACAGCTGATTGGCTGTTGTTACCTCGTTAGCTTAGCTTGAGTCATGACGTAAGATTTTCTCCTGCCATGTTAATAAGAGTTTATTTCAGCAGAGGAGCTTTAGCGACAATGATGAAGTGACTACTAGTAAGACTAATTGGTTAGCTGCCATAGTTAATGATCTCACCACACCACTAGCCGGCTAGGCTAGCGCAATAGCTGTCAGTGTTTTCGTGTCACATTGTGTTTCTCAGCCTCTCAGAACATTACGATCTAATATCATGACAGGGGATCTTCAGTGATGGTCATGTGTCTTATAAGAAATAAAAAAGAGCAATCACAGCTCTGAGCCTGTTAACTGTTGGCTAGCTAGCCTGTTAGCTCTTGAGCTTAGCTTCATCAATGACGGGACAAGTAGCCAAATATTCCAATAAATCCACTGTTTCAATTTCTGGTGTGACCTTGGCGCAGTCGGACATAAATGGATCAAAATCAACAAAACAACAGACTGCTTCTGGTGATAATATTACCCACAATGCACCTTGACCTTTGATGACATGAGACTTCTAACAGCTCCTTCTAGAGATCCCGAGGGTTTAAACGTCAACAGATTTTGATATTAAGATGTTGAAAGGTTCGGGGTTCGGGTCTAAAAGGAGACCCTCTGGAGTGGGAGTGGACCCTCTGGAGTGGGAGTGGACCCTCTGGAGTGGGAGTGGACCCTCTGGAGTGGGAGTGGACCCTCTGGAGTGGGAGTGGACCCTCTGGAGTGGGAGTGGCCCCACGCGACCTGAACAGGTGCCTTTGAGTGTCGCCCTTCCGAACCATCACGGCTCCATTCAGCCACTTCCTGTTGTCCAGAGCGCTCGCAGGACGCCGGCTCATGTGGCGTTGGTAAAGTTACCATCACGTTTAGGAGAAGGATGTAGATGTTTGACAAAGTGCCATCGGAACGACCAATCGGCCATTGTGCGTGAGAGGCGTGGATTTCTGGGATACCGACGCAGGTTTTTATAAGGAAAAGATTTACTGAGAGTTTTAAAGTTTGAGACGGACTCCAATCACAATCTCACAGCCCGTTAGCTTAGCATAAAGACTGGGAATGATGGGCTAGCTTAGCTTAGCGTCCAGTGGTAGGAGGAGCTGTTCTGATGATGCGTTCACAACCATCGCAGTGACGTTAATTTAACCGTCACGGCTGAGGTGCAGGTTTGCTCTGGGTGACGGGAATGATGTGATTATGGCACAACAAAACGGTTAAACGTAGGTGAACTAGCGGCGTTGCGGCCCCGATGAGTCTGCGTCCATCTTTTACCCTGAGATACTTCTGTATTAAAATATTTAACGCTATTGCTGCATTTTTAGCAGGGAGCTAGGCTTGCCATCTCCCCCTGGCTCCAGTTTTATGCTTAGCTAAACTTTTCATCAGATTAGTCTAGAAACTAGGCTAATCTGCAGGCTAGCTGTTTCCAATTGGCCACAGTCTTTATGATTAGCCAAGCTAGTTGTTTCCACCCGATCCGTTGTTATGCTAAGATAGTTGTTGCTACCAGAGTACAGTCTTTATGTTTGGCTAAATTAGCTGTTTCCAGTCTTGATGCTAAGCTAAGCAGCTGCTTCTAGCTTGATATTTAGCAAACAAATGTGGGCATAGTCTGAACACTAACTCTCAGCTGATTGAAATGTTAACTGTTCCTTTAAATGACATGATTGGCAGTTTTTGTTTGGTCACATGGAGCTGGCTCTCCTAAACGATGAATCTCACTCAGACGGCGTCCCTGCAGTCTCCTGGTCGTCACGGCGACCGACACGTTAAAGGACGAATTAGAGTTTTAATTATTATGCAGTTTGTTTTTAAGATGACTTCTTTGGAAAGGGTGTGAACTTTGACCTTTGAAGGTTTTTAATGCTTTAAATGTTTGTTTTTTTCTCTTCATATTGGGCATTTTGGTTTGTATCGTATAAAACTAACCGCTAACCGAGTCTGCGGCGTAGGAACGCTCCGCCGTCACCACCACCACCCGTTGGAAGGACACAACTTTTGCGACTATTTATATTTCCTACATTCTGTATCTAATCCTGACGCATTTCAGGCAATGCAATTTTACAGCTGTTTGTACCTTTGCAAAAAAATGAAATAAAGAAAATAAAGAAGTGTGCGGCGTGTTTTCATCGGGCAGGAAACGTCGAAGCAGAGACGTTGTCCTCTTTTTGTCAGGACAAGTAAACAAATACTTTAATATACACTTTAAAAAACGTTTAATACAAAGAAATTAACGTACTTATAAAACACGAGTTATCCATCACGATGTTTACCGACAGAGTCATTAAAACTTTATTTACACGTAGATCGGAGTCCATATCCTGTCGCTCAACCGCCGCCAGGCGTTCCAGTGGCGTTTGTGATTTTTGCCGCCAGTCGAGAGGTGACGCCGTTCAGTCCGGAGGTTCCAGCTTGATCCGGATCGTGGTTCAATCCAGAGGTACCAGTCTGAACCGCATCGGGGTTCAGTCCAGAGGTTCCTGTTTGATCCGGACCGGGGTTCAGTCCAGAGGTTCCTGTTTGATCCGGACCGGGGTGCTGCTGATGGATTGGCTGAGCAACTCACGACACAGGACGTACTCGCTGAACTGGGAGGAGTCCACGCCACCCCCGCAGGATGCCCTGATGCTGAAGCCCCTCTGGAGAAGACGCTCCAGGACCTGCAGCCAGAAACGGAGTTTCAGGTGATAGCCCCGCCCCTTTAAGGCGGACTCACTACAAACTTACCTACACCTTAATTCCTTCTCGCCATCCTGTGCAAACATTATTAAGGCGTACGACTGTTTCCTCCGGCGCTAGTAGCAGTTAGTTTATAGTTAGTAGAAGTAGTTAGTTAATATAAACAGTTGGTTAGCTGCTAGAAGAGCAGCTGGTAGCGGTTAGCTAGTGAAAGTCTAACGTGAGGAGTAAAATAGTTTCTCCTCCGGGTTCATGTCAGAATTCCAACTGCTGCCTTGAGAATCCATAACGTTACATTGAAGAGAACGAAGCAGCTGTTTCGGGTCGCCACGGTGACGTTAAGGGTCGGTCGCCACGGTGAGGTTAAGGGTCGGTCGCCACGGTGACGTTTAGGGTCGGTCGCCATGGTGACGTTAAGGGTCGGTCGCCACGGTGACGTTTAGGGTCGGTCGCCATGGTGACGTTTAGGGTCGGTCGCCACGGTGACGTTTAGGGTCGGTCGCCACGGTGACGTTTAGGGTCGGTCGCCACGGTGACGTTTAGGGTCGGTCGCCACGGTGACGTTTAGGGTCGGTCGCCATGGTGACGCTGTCTCACCTGCACTGAGTTTAGCCGGCAGTAGCCGTTGAGGGGGAAGCGGATGACGTGGGTCGGGTCCTGGTTCCAGCCGGCGTTGACAGAGTTACACATGACGTCTCCGGTCTCAGGGAAGATCTCCTCGATTAGAACCTTTTCTCCGCTCAGCGAGATCCTCTCGCCCAGATCCGGCGCGACCCGGACCACCAGACACTCGCAGGGTGGCGCCCGCTGGGCCTCCCGCTCCGCATGCCAGCGCTCCAACTCCCGCACCATCGGCGCCAGCTGGTAGTAGCGGGCCTCCTCGTAGAGCTGGGGGAACTCCTGGTGGAGACAAACACTGTTACCATGACAACAGTGCCCCCAAAAAGCAATGTCAAAACGCCCGCGTAAAAGTGACGCTGCAGTGTGAACGCCAGGCCAGCAGGCGGCGGAGTTGTGACGGCGTGGCTACGCTCCAACTCAACAACAGTTTAACATTATACTAACAAATAAAAACATCCTTTGTGTAAACGTCTCCGGAGTGTCGGGGTGAAGCGGTGCTGGAGAAGAAGGCGGTGCTGGAGAGGAAGGCGGTGCTGGAGAGGAAGGCGGTGCTGGAGAGGAAGGCGGCGCAGACTCTGAGTTAACGGCGTGTTGTTGTCACATCAGATTTTATTATTATGAGCACCTTCCTTTTTCTTCTCTGGTTTCTACAGCAGATCATCTGTCTCCATCTCCCCATGTCCTCTGCATCTCACCGTCACACCAACCAACTGCATGTCCTCTCGCTCCACATCCAGAAACCTCTTGAACTGCACTTGCTTCTTCACAACGCAGCTCCTTCTGACCTACTCCACCATCTCCTTCTGACCTTCTCCACCGTCTCCTTCTGACCTTCTCCACCGTCTCCTTCTGACCTTCTCCACCGTCTCCTTCTGACCTACTCCACCGTCTCCTTCTGACCTACTCCACCGTCTCCTTCTGACCTACTCCACCATCTCCTTCTGACCTACTCCACCGTCTCCTTCTGACCTTCTCCACCGTCTCCTTCTGACCTTCTCTCTTCTTCTCCATCAGCTCTCTCAGTGCAAACTTCTCATCTCTAGAGATCTTTTTGGTATGTAACCATCCTGCTGCTCACAGATTGTCTCCTCTTTTCTTCACCTGCTTCCGTGACTCTTCCCCAGATCTTCATCACATGGACCATCAGCTCCATTCCTCTGTAGCTGCTGAAGCTCTCTTGAAGATCTCCACAAGGACACTTTTCCTCCTGTCCTCAGACGTCCTCTCTCTCTCCAACATTATGAATCTCCATTATTATTATAAAGGTATTTCCCCCATTTATTTTAAGGACTGATGAAATATTTCATGCTTTTATTCTTCACCCTCTGATCTCCGGATGTTATAATTACTACCAGTCGTAAACCGGTCGTGGCGTTCCACAGGGCGGGCGAGGATTGTCCCGCTGGTTTACCTGGAAGTCCTCCGGCAGCAGCAGCTTGCAGGTCCGCAGGAAGCCGAGGACGTAGCGGAAGATGTCTCCGTCTCTGTCGATGAAGTAGTGCTGCTTCAGGCTGTCCAACACGATGGGCTCGGTGCCGCTGAACAGACGCCCGATCCTGAGACACAAACAGGAAGCAGAAGCAAAACTCAGTCCTGCCGGGTTTTTACCTCCACCGGACCTTCAGCGGACGCCATCCTGAGGCCTCAGACTCCACCCCCACCCCCCCGCTGGAGGACAGAAACGTCCTCACATGTTTTCCATCAACATGATTAACTGTGGACCTTTTCTGTGGGACACGTCAGTAATGAAAAATAACTCTGATTTAAATACTTGATTACATTTTGTTCAGTAATAGATTAAGAAAAACAACCTTTCACCAGTTTAGAGGACGCAAAACGTCATACGACAGACAGACACAGACGGATGGACAGACAGATGGAAGGACAGACAGACACAGACAGACAGATGCAAGAACAGACAGACAGATAGATGGAAGGACAGATAGATGGAAGGACAGACAGACAGATAGATGGAAGGACAGACAGACAGATAGATAGAAGGACAGACAGACAGATAGATGGAAGGACAGACAGAGATAGATGGAAGGACAGATAGATGGAAGGACAGACCGCTTCCATTACCTGGACTCCGGGTATTTGGTGAGTGTGGTCAGGCTGCTGGTGTACATATGCCCCCCCACATCGATGTGGACGGGGGCATTGGCCTTGGTGAGCTGTGCGGGGGAGGGGATGCCCTGGGTGTTCATCGGGGACACGGGCGAGCGGCTCAGGGACATCCTGGACATGCTCCGCCCCTCCTGTCAAAGGTGACAAGAGGTCAGAACACACCTGAGCTCAACACAGTGGGTTACCACATCACGATGGAGGCCTCCCATTGGTCCAGAGTCCGAGGTTCTGACAGCAGCACTAACGGTGGACAGGAGTCCATGAAGACGAACCCGTCAAAAAAGGAGCAACAAACGACGGATCCGCTTTTTTTTTTTTTTATCATCAACTTCACTGGATGGAGTATTTGTGTGTGTGTGTGTGTGTGTGTCAGTGTTTGCTTGTATATGTGTATTTGTCAGTGTTTGCTTATATATGTGTGTGTGTGTGTGTGTGTGTGTGTGTGTTCAGTCTCTCTCTGGATTCTGTGGGAGAGAGAGAAGATCTGTGAAGCATGAAAGGTGAAGAGGAGGAGGAGGAGGAGGAGCTGCAGCAGCTTTATGTCTCTGGCCTGTGGCCTTAATGCGGCCCAAGGCCAAACTGACAAGCATCCCCAACCCCCCTCCCCCATGAGAGGAGGAGGAGGACTCTGATGGAGGAGAAGGAGTTTAAATGACAGGAAATAACAGACGGAGCTCCTGTCTGCTGACTCCAGACCTCAAACGTCTCATGAATAAAAAAACAACCTCCATGAGGCATGGACACGATGAGGTCACCGACTGATTGACAGGTCAGGCTAAAAAACAGATCCAATCACCTATTTTACCTGAAAACTGAGAATCACACAAAGCAAAAATCCCGACCTATAAATCAAGTTTCGGTGGAGGAACCAGACAACATTTAAGAAGCCTATCATTTTAAGCATCCTCGCTAAAAGATGACGTTGAAACTATCTGATCCGGATAAAGCAGGATTTTATTCACGGTGAGTGAACTTGAAAATTCGGCGTTCGATCTGAGCATGAACACAAACTTAATTCCATTCTTACGAACGACTAACACACAGCCCACCTAAAAGTTAAAGTTCAGGTTTTAGGGGGAAATCTCCTGATTTTATTTACTTCTTAATGGGCCGAATTCAACATGTTTTCCTATAATTACTGATAAGTCTCAGAAATCCCGGATTTTTTAAAATAAACACGCCGATATCTATGAGAATTAGAACGGAGATATTTTGAATGGTGTCTGGCGTAAATCAGCACGTATCCGGGTCCGTCCTGAAGCAGTGGGCTCGGATCTGAATCCCAGGATCTTTGTGGAGAACTTTGGGTGTAGATCGACCCAGAAGATGGCGGTGGTTCTTACCTGAGAGGAGACCGACACAGTGGACATGAAGGCCGTCTGTAAGATCAGGTCCGGACTTGGAGATCCGAGGATACCGGCGGCTCCGGATCGGTGTGTCTCTTTGGGCGCGCGCGGAGCAGAAGGAGCAAAATGAGCCCGGTTGAGGGGAGAAAGAGGAGGACTTAGGAGTCCGGCCCGGGGCCTTTAACAAACCCCGGGGGTCGAGATAAGGCGTTCCTGTAGGGTCCTGCGCGCGCCGCAGAGGCTCCGTTTTTAACGTGAATAGAACACGTACGGCTCAGGGAGGCGCGTGCTTCCAGCGCACCTCTCGTGTCTGAGCTACATCAAACATCCCTCTGGCTCCGGAGCCCAGTGACGTCTCCCGTCATGCATTCTGCCCTCACAGTCGCCCCGGGGCTCACGCGCCATTTCAATTACTGCGCACTGCGAGATGGAGTCACGCGCAAGGATCCGTTTAATTCCGCTCTTCATATTCATCACCGACATCGCTGACGAAGCCCGTGAGTTTACGGTCCAGTCTGGTGATGGTGGACAACAGAGCTATGCAGGAGATGCGAAGATGAAGATATCGTTCTCCTTCATTCTGCCAGAAGAAGATAGAAGATCTCAGGGTTTGTTTGAAGCACGTCTGATGAAGACTTCAGTCTCACTATGGAGGTTCCTTCCAGGACCTGCTTCAGTGCGGAAACACTGGAGAGTTTGTGAGCAAGTCCTGATCTTCTAACGTCCCATCAGAGCATTTCAGTGGGGTTCAGGTCCAGACTTTGACTCCACCACTCCAGCACTTGTTCTTCAACCCACAGACCGGTGACCTCACGGACCGATGACCTCGCGGACCGGTGACCTGGTGGAATGCTGTGTTTGGTTTCCACCAGATGGAACGGGACCCCCGTCTTCAAACTTTCCACTCATCAGTCCAGAGAAGATTCTCTCAGAAGCTCTGAGGGTCATCAAGGTGTGTTGTGGGTAAATTCAGACCATCCTTCATGTTCTTCTGGGTCGGCAGCAGTTTTCTTCTCACCACTCTCCCATAATGCCATTTTAGCGCAGTGTCTCTGGAACAGTGGAGCCATGACCTCTGACCTTTACTGAGGTGAGAGAGGCCTGCAGGGTCTTGGATGTTCTCTCTGGATCTTCTGTGACTTCCTGAATGAACCTTCTCCGTACTTTTGGCGGAGCTCTGGTAGGTGGTCCACTTCTGTGAAGGTTCTCTATTGTTCCAGGTCTTCTCCATGTGTAGATGACGTGTCTCACTGTGGATCTGTGGAGAACCAGAACCTTAAAACCAGCTTGAGAACCCTTCCCAGACTGATTGGACCTCACTCACCTTCTGGAATTTCTGTTGATATTGGCAAAGTGTGCTGCTGGTCAGAGCTAGGAAACAACTTCCTGCTGCTGAAGATGTTCTACTGACGTGATGATGTGGTTGAACTGGGTCTGTGTGGGTCTAGTCCAGCTGGAAACCGTTTTTCATGCATGTTGGGAGTTTTCAGGATTCAGTCTCTAAGGGGCGGAGCCTCTTTCACACGGACCCAGCTGGTGTCAGAGAACCTTTGTGGTTCAATAAATAAGCTGATCGTATAAAAGCTGTATTTTGTCTTTAATGGGGTGGTTTTATGTCGTGTAGTTTGAGATACTAAAAACAATCTCATGTGTTGTGTCCGTTTATCTCTGACACGATGGAACCGGGGCTGATGGGAAACTATTGTGCGTGTAATAATAATCCCCTAACGACAAACTGAAGCGGCTCCTGGTCTTTATTTCTCCTGCTGGAGTCAGTCAACACGCCGCTCTTCCGTTAGCTCTGGCCTCGGGCGCCGCGGGCCTCCTCCACTGAGTAAACGGCAGAAGAAGTCAACGCTCTAATTAAAGACAGCCTGCAGTGACTTCAATTAGACGGCGTGCGAGGGAGCCGCGTAACAAGTTCAAAGATTTACATATCTTCTAAAGCCGCCCGAGGTGCTGCCAGCGCCGATCCGATTCTACGCACGGAGGGTGGCCGAGATAAGAAGATGAGGCGGAGCCAAGCGAGTCAGACGTCCGTCGGTCACTTCCTTCACACAGACTCTGTGTCGGAGGCCAGAGGCAGACGCCACTCTGATGTCCCGATGGCGCTGGGTTCATAGGTCACATCCTTCAGCTCCCAACCACTGACTGGTAACCAGACATGAAGGGTATTCTGACTTCCCCTCTCTGTGGTTATAATATTATGGCTGATGGTTCACACCCCTGTGAAGGTTCACAGGGGTGTGAACCTTCACCGAGTGTTTGGACCTTCAACCACAAACTATTCTCCAGCCGGTCCTGGTATCCGGTCCCTGCTGGCTGATTTAAGGCCAGGACCGGACCAAGCCTTCACGGGGCCCCTAGCAGAATCTGATGGGGCCCAGTACCGTTGTTGTTGTTGACTTTATGCCGATGTCAGTGTGTTTTTAAAACAAAGCGTTTTTTAGTCTAAAATGATGAACTTATGAATAATTATGTGTGAAAGTCTGTTTAAACTCAAAAGTGAAAGAAAATATCTGAAGAGGTTTTAGGTTTTTTCCAACGCCTCTAATTTCAAGCTAAAACTTACTTCCTGAGAAAATACGAGGTTTGGTTTTGTGTTTTTGAGACAAGTCTGTTAACGGGCCTGAGAGCTGCACCAGGAACCAGGAACCTGGAACCTGGAACCTGGAACCAGGAACCTGGAACCAGGAACCTGGAACCTGGAACCAGGAACCAGGAACCTGGAGATGTGGGAGGTCTTCTGTTCCAGCCCCCAGCGGTTACACTCTACAAACACGGAGCCATGATCACGTTAGCATTAATGACCATAATCACTGATAGTCATGGTGCCTTCATGGTCGCCAGTTCATCCGTTTACTTTTGTGTTGTTCGTTATAATGAGTGTATGGATGTAAAAAAAACAGAATAACAAAACCAGAATCAAAAGAATCATTTATTAAACTCCCACACGAACAATAAAAATCAAAACCTCAACAGGTTTTCCTTGATAATCCCAGATTTTAGATTTTCACATTAAAGAATAAACCCAGGACCGAAGAACCTCCCGCTCAGAACACGATAGTCCGGCAGAGGAAGGAAGGACATAAAAGGGAAGAAATGACCCGATGGACGTGAACTCATCACGAGGAGAACTTCCTCCTCTGTTTGAGCGACAATTCCAAAAGTCCCAGAATGCAGCACAAAGTCGGCGGTGCAGGAATCAGATTGATGAAGATGCTTTCTTTAATGATTGCGTTTGATCTATTTGTAGGTGTTTTCTTAAGTCGCGGTGCGTCTGTCGGCCGGCGTAGGTTCAGCCTCAGTGATGTCACACCAGCTGCATTGTGGGTGAAGAAAAAAGGCCGGTCAGAGTGTAGAGATCCGTGTTTGGCGCCGTACGGCAGGACAGAGGATGAAACCCCGCTCAGGCTTCGTGCAGGTCACTGAAGGGTTTGGGGTAGCCGAACAACAGGTAGTCCTGGTAGTAAAAGTCGAAGACCTTCTGCCGCACTGTGGGGCTCAGCCAGGAGAAGTACTTCTCAGTGATTGTGGAGGAAGTCCTCACATGCGGGATCCTGTCATCAGATCCGGGGTACTTGAGGTTCATCGGCGCTCCGATTCTCCGCAGCACGATGGTGCTTTCTTCAGTGATGTTCTCGAATCTCCCGATGAAGTCGTACTTGATGACGCAGGGGTTACACAACCGGTGGAACCGCTCCCAATGGACGTCCATGCCCAGCGGGCGATTCGCGTCCAGCAGGTACTGGATGAATTCCTTGAAGGTGACGCTGCTACCGGTGCTCAGCATGGTCTCTGTGGCGTTTTTGCGGTATCGGCGGATGATCCCGCGGCCGAACACGGAGTGGTAGTACTTGCTTGGATTCTCAAACTTGTCCCGGAAGGCGGACAGCAGACGCTCGAGAGGCTCCCGGACAAATAGAACTTTGGTGTAGGAGTCGATTCTGTTGGCGATGCCGGATTCATTGTAGCCTGACAGCCGCGGGACTAAACCTTTACGGTGGACATCTTCAATCTGTGTGGAATTGGCCTGTCCAGACAAAACCAGAATCATCCGCTTCCAGTTGGAGCAGCCGACTTTGGGGATTGAGCAGTACAGGAGTTTGTGCCGGTCCTCCACAAAGATCTGCGACACATGCTTCCGTGAGACCGTCTGCTGGGCGACGCCTGGGTTGTATTTGCTGCACATTTCATCCAGCAGGCGGTGCCGTGACTCCTGCGTTCTCAGCAACTGCTTCGGCTGGAGTTGTGCTGGACCGGTTTCTGGTGTTGGATGGGTCGACTGGGTCGGGCCGGTAGCTTTGCTCACCTTCTCTACAGGCCGCTGGGAGCGCTCCGGCAGTTTGACACCTGTAGAGACACAGAGAGACATCATGTGACCATTCGTGGGTGAGCCGACCTTCAGCGGAATCACCGCACCAACATCTACATCACGTGAAATCAGCTGCAGCACAGAACCGGATCACCATTCTGAGTAAGATGTCACCTGTCCGTCAAAACACCTCCACGGATCTGAGAGCCTCAGGAGAGACGAGATTTATATTAACTGGAGCAGAATGAAGAAAGAGATGATGATGATGATGATGAGTCAGATAAAAAACATCCAGCAGAGGGCAGCAGAACTCCACTGTAGCATCTAATCTGCCTCATCCACAGAAGAAGAACAGATATAAAAAGACAAACCACAGACAAACCACAGACAAACCACAGATATAAAAAGCCAAACCACAGACAAACCACAGATATAAAAAGACAAACAGACAAACGACAGATATAAAAAGACAAACCACAGACAAACGACAGATATAAAAAGACAAACCACAGACAAAGATATAAAAAGGCAAACCACAGACAAACAATAGACAAAAAACAGATATAAAAAGCCAAACCACAGACAAACCACAGACAAACAACAGATATAAAAAGACAAACCACAGACAAAGATATAAAAAGGCAAACCACAGACAAACAATAGACAAAAAACAGATATAAAAAGCCAAACCACAGACAAACAACAGATATAAAAAGACAAACAGACAAACGACAGATATAAAAAGACAAACCACAGACAAACGACAGATATAAAAAGACAAACCACAGACAAAGATATAAAAAGCCAAACCACAGACAAACCACAGACAAACAACAGATATAAAAAGACAAACCACAGACAAACAGATATAAAAAGACAAACAGACAAACGACAGATATAAAAAGACAAACCACAGACAAACAACAGATATAAAAAGACAAACCACAGACAAACAATGGATATAAAAAGACAAACGACAGACAAACAGATATAAAAAGACAAACAGACAAACGACAGATATAAAAAGACAAACCACAGACAAACAACAGATATAAAAAGACAAACCACAGACA
>VRLP01008053.1:0-18512 GCA_009660295.1 Lophius piscatorius
GAAGAACGGGGGCGATGTGTTCGTGTTTACGAACTCTCATCAGGATCCTTGCAGCACTGTTTTGAACATACTGAAGTCTTTGAAGACTTTTATCAGGGATCCCTAATATGTACCCCATAATCACCCCCCACCCCCACATCTATACATATGTGTACGAGTCCGTAATTTGACTAAGAAACCTCTTATTTTGACTGAGAGGTTGTTCTGAATTAAACAAATGAATAAATAAAACCAATAAATCTCCAATAAATACTGCAGTGTTGCAAAATAAATATATGTTTTAATTAAAAACATGAAATCAAGTAAATAAATACATAAATAGCGTAATAATACAACTAATAGCAGCCAGTCCCTCAACATAAGTAACTTACTTCAGATGAAGTTACTTCAACCTCAAATGAATATATTATAACTTCAATTCTTTCGGTAACAGAAACATAAATATGATATTTAACCTATAAAATCTATAAATATAAAAATATATAAGTTCAGATTTTATTGACACTATATGTGAACGCAACGCATTTCAATCCGCTGATGGTGTTCAATATTAATTCGATTAGGACTGTTTTTTGGTAAAGCCTGTTTTTAGAAAACTATTTGATTCTTATTAGACTTTATTTGGTCAAATCAAGTTTATTAATTCTGTTCAGTAGGTCCTCACATGCTTTAATATGCCAATAAAATACTATTTATGGAATAGAGCTTTTTCAATAGCTGTGGTTAATGCCTCCTCCTCCGTGGCCCTTTGACCTGTGGTGTCCTCCAGGGCTCCGTCATCGGCCCCTTACTCTATAGCACATACATGCTGTCACTGGGTCATATTACAAACATGTCAGCCAAATCTTTCAATCAGAAATAAAGACTCAAAATGAGCTCAACCAAACAGCTGAGCAGGACATCAAAGGGTTACTAATTCACCTTTTCCCTGTAAGCTAACCAGACAGTCGGAGAATCTTCATCTTCCTTCATAAATAACATTCCCTGGATCTGATTCAGCCACTGTCTTTATTAATAACTGTTGTGCAAACTTTAATTTGGTTCACTACTACTTTGTCTTTTTTTTCCTTTCTTTTTTTAAAGTATGTAAACCTCTGAAAGGTACTGGTGATTTTGTGTTGTTTTTATTTAACTCTTTCTGCTCTTGGTGGTGTTTTTATATAAGCCTACATGGGTTTCTGCCACAAACAGGTGAACAGGTGAACAGGTGATCCACATCTGTACCGTTGTCAGTTTTGTAGTGATTACAAATAAAAACAATATTACGATCACATGCGTCATCACTGACGCGTTGTGATTCTGTGAGAATCTGCTCGAAGGATTTTGATGAAGATTCCTTTAAATCCGGGAGCGGATCCAGATTTATTTCCTCTCTTCTCACGGTTCCGGTTTTCTGAGCTCATCTTTTGTTTTATTCTGAAGGTTCACTTTACACTTCCTGTCTCTCTTGCGTTTCCCCTCCGTGATTGATTGATTGATGGTTGATTGTTTTCACCTGTGGCCTGTCTTCGCCTGCTCCTCCTCGGGTCAGTGTCGTCTGTGGATTCTGAGAGGTAAGTCCGGTTCTTCTCACCGTGAACCTCCTGATGGATGTGATAGAAGTCCTTAGAAGTTTTGCTAGAAAACTGTCAGGATGGTTCTGGACCAAAAGGGGGCGGAGTCTGAACTTTAATGAACATTGTAATATCGAGTTTTTTTTTTTGACATTTTAACTAATCACACATAAACTACTACTCAACAGTTGGGGGCAGTAACTAAATACAAATACTCATCAACTGTATTAAGTACAAATTTGAGGAAGTTTACTCGAGTATTTCTATTTAAAGCTAATCTATACTTTCACCCCTCTGCATTTCAGTTGGAAAATATTCTACTTTCTACTCTATTAATATTTGTCTGACAGCTGGAGTTACTAGTTACTTTTAAGATTACAACTCTTCATTCCCTCGACAAATGTTTGTGATAAACTTGAAGACTTATTTGTGGATTTTAGAAAAATTCTCCTATGTCTTTTTACTAGTAAGTAAAGTAGTCAGATTACCTTTAACGCCTACAGCGGTCACATGGGTCTCCACAGTAAAGCAGTAGTAATAGTAATCCTGAAAGAGTAAAACACCGGGAGGGGCTTTAATCAAATGTGCAAAAACAGTAAATACAGTTAATAGTGATCTTAACATGCAAAGAATCTGAATCTACAGTAAATAAGTCTTTTTTTATACCTGCTGAGGAAAAACTCTTAACCACCATGGCGGACACTTACTTCAGTTGTCGCCATGGTAACCTGTACGCAACGGTCAGGAAGTCACAAACAAAAGCTTTCGAAATGGTTGGCTAAGAGTTTCCTTCGACTCCTGGTGGAGCTGCCGCTCGCGGCGGCGGTGGTGATGATGATGATGAATGGCTGCCAGAAAATGAAGGATAGTAAAATGATGGCGGTCGTGACGGATGAGACGCTGAGGGTGACGAGCAGGTGCCACCTGAAGATGGACAGAAAATAGCAGAAATCAAACGGATGTGAAACTGTGGGTGAGAGCAGGGACCTTTTTGGAAACATGAACAGATTGAAGTGTATCGGGGTGATATGATGATGATGATGGTGATGGTGATCTTAGCGGACACTCCTGTAGCTTTTTCAAAATTAGAAAAAGTAGGAAAATAAGAAATTTACTTCACTTTGCATGTCCTAAACAAGTATTGTATTCTATCAGTTTTATTCACCAGGCATTAAAGAAAAGAGCGGCGGGTGTGCGTCACTTTTAAGTGTCCTCCGTAAACACTTCCGTTGTGCTGTAGCTTTGGCGGCGCTCCCGCCTTGTCATATTCATGAAGATGTTTTCTTACATGGCTTTGCCCTTTAACGACTGAACGTCTGTACTTGTTCAAAACACACACACACACGTGCGTGCAGTGTGTGACCTCCACTCTGACTTTGTCAGCTCCTCTCGTTCTATCGCCTGGAAGGAACCACATGTGAACACATGCAGAATTTCTGGGGTCAAATCGTCAAGCTGTCGTCAGGCGAACCGGTTCATGCTGCTGAAGCCGGCTTACAAAACAGAAATGTGTGTGTGTGTGTGTGTTTTGGGGCTTTGAATATACACATCACGTGTAAAGTCTGCACGAAGCCTGAGGGCCTTCTCTCTGAGCGTATGAGTGACAAACCTGCACAGAGACAGACAATAACCACATGAAACATGAAGTAGAGGACTGGAGACATATTTCACTTTTATGGGCTGAGATGTCGTCCTTGCCGCAGTCCACCCCCAACCCCCGACCCCCCCGTCTAAAGTCGGTTTTAACCCTCATGGAATCTCAAACAGTCCAATCGCCTCCTTTTTAGTCTGGTGGTGCATTCACTGAAGCTTCTTTCCTTCCTTTTTTTCTATAAACACCTCCCCTCCCTCTTTGTCTCGTAGCTGCAGGCGTTGGACATGCCAAGCACACACGGTCGTAAACCAGAACTACACACCCCCCTCTCTGAGAGTCACGGTAGACCAGTAGCAGCACACCACAGCCCTTAGCTTTCCTGCTGGTGAATTCTGCACACACTTAGACACTTTTTCAGCGGTTGCGCTCAGGAGCAGGACGTCCCATCTGCAGCTAGGTATGTTTTAAAGGCTTCGTCTTCTGCATTCATGCTCATGGGGGGGGGGTTCTGCACAGCAAGACGCATTTATGACTTAAAGTACATGGTGTTCCCTCCTGGCTCTGTGCTCAGGGACTCACACTCTGCTGTTGAATGAGCTGCCTCAGAGTTCCTCTCTTTTAGGAGCATGTATTTTCATGAGTGATATTCCACTCATTTAATCGTACATTCACATTAATCAGAGCTTTTTCCCACTTTGGTCATCAGGTCGTGTGTTGTGCAGCTTCACCTCATTTCCTGGTGCCGGAGAACTTATGCATGAGAGCTTTATTACTGTTTATTTATTACTTTATTTTCCATGCTTGAAGGGAATTGGGTGACGTTTAATGCAAATGTAATTTGGGCGCTGAACTCTGAGGGGAATAGGGATGAGCGCTAATTAAGAGAACGAGGGCGTTAATGTGATACAAGACATGTTGAACAGAGGTTAAACAATTTTCTTTTCTTCTCCCTTTTGCTGTTTGCAACTATTCAGCAACAAGTCTTTAAACGCAGCCACTCAGGTGTGAGGACTACATTTCCCATAATTCATAGGCTTATGCAAAATTTGAAGCTAGGTGTGCAGGCTGTGAGCAACATAGAGGGGAGGGGGAAAAAAAGAGTTGAGATAAGCCAGGAAAACTGCTCAGATAAATGATGAATAGTGATTGTTGATGTATTTTTAGAGTAAGAGAATATAAATGAGGGTTTTAAAGTCGGATTACAAACATTGCACAGGAGGTCACAGGTTTGCACCTTTTCTAGACGTCTATGCAAAGCAGCAGTGGTGCATTTTCATCCGTAGTACAAATAATCAGTTACTTAAAGTAAAGGTTAGACTTTTACTTTACTTTTACTTACTTTTACTATTACAACTACTTATAAACTATTACAAAGAGAACACATGTCAGCGTTTTATTTTTACGCTTCATTTTTTCTCTACTGCACATATAAGTTGAAATTTAATTTTGAAGTAGAAAGTACAAATGTCTTTTAAGGGATCAAAATATTTTTGCTTTTGTACTCTGAGGACATTTCAGAGTCTGCACTTTTAAAATTTGACTTCAGTAAATAATCCCCACTTCTGCTTTAACCAGAGTCTACTGTTTTTTTTTGCCTCCCCCTAAGTGTTGGTTATGTTATTCGGTATAAAAGTATTAATTCCTGATTATAACACACTCATGAAAGTTAACCTCTCTCACTTTATTGAACGTCCTGTTATTTTTCTCTGTGACATTCCTTGACCTTTGAAAAATGGCTGCCATGTGCCGTATCCTCTTGCTGCCACTAGGAGGCACCAGTCAATTTGAAGTTCGGGCTTCAATCCTCGTCCAAACACGTTCATTTCTACTACTGACACATTTTACAGCGCATCAAAGTCAATGGGGTCAGTTTGAAGTTCAAGACCTGATCCGTGGAGCAGAAACTGCATATTTTTTTGTTTTGTTTGTCATAACATGTCTAGTTTGAGACATGGCGACATCATTAAAAAATGTAGTTTTAAACCCAAACACTCTTTTTTAAGCATGAAGCACAAAACGTTGTATATATTTACATATTTGAGAGGTTGACTCCAGAGAATATTGATATTACAATTAATCAATTAACAGTAGAGTAGTGAATGGATTAAGTGATAATGGTTCATAATGAGTGTTACGGTTTGGTAGGAACCCCTGAGGAACCACTTAAAGAACCTGTCATGACTGAAGAACTTCAACATGTCTCCTTTTTTTGTCCTTGTTGCCTAATCTTCTGCCTTTGCACTTCACTTGCACAGGTCACTGCCCCCTCACCTCTGTCCCCCCCCCCCCTCACCTCTGCCCCCCCCCCCTCTTCTACTCTCTCCATACCACAGCTCCCGACTGCTGTACACACACATGTGCTACCCTCTCACATGTTTATCTCCTCCCACCTCCTCCCCTGAGCCCGCCCCTTTCACCGACTCACTCTCAACTCCACTCTCTCTCTCTCTCTCTCTCTCTCTGGGATCCGTAGGCATTCGGAGGATAGGAACAGGACAAGACCAGCACACTCAACACCACAAAGCAGCACCCCAACATGTCAGACTCCGAGACCGTCGCTGCCCCCGCTGAGGCCCCCGTCCCTGCAGCTTGTGCCAGCATCAAGGCTGACCTGGACAAATGGTAGGCGACTGTGTTGTACGTGAAAGTAGTTTCCTCCACCTTTAGTGAAGAACTGAGCATCATCATGTCGGCAAACTGAGTGAGCGCATAGGAAGCTCTTGCAATCGTTGGTCCACCCCCGGGGGTTCCACAAGTTCTCAACTGGCTTCAACTGATTCGCCGAGATGTTTGACATCTGACGATGGAGAAACCTTGAGCTAAAGACTGTCCATTTGAGTCTTCTACAGTGTTCTTGAGCATTACCTAACAATCTGCCCTGTGGCTCCACCCACAGCCGACAATGTCTCTGAAATTTTCATTCAATTTCATGTTGCATTAGCTTGATGATAGAGAAGATCGCCGCATCCCAAACGCCGGGCTAAAATGGAGTCTCTTTGGAGGAGGAGGCTGTAAACGATCAAAACCAACAAAAGAGAGTGAAGTCCTGCGTGATGAAATGTAACAGAGTTTGACATCCCAGCAGCCTCTAGCGACTAAAGGTTATGGAAACTAGAGGGTGGGTGGGATGGGGGTATTAATGTGTGGTCAACGGGGTGATGCTCATCCGCACGCATGGATGAAGGCTGGGAATCTGCTTACGTCACTAGCCTCCCTCTCCCCAGAATGCCTTGCGTTCTAATGTCCTGTTCCTAACAGTCCCCATCTTTTGACCCACCGTCACCGCTTAAGGACGGCGGTGACATTCGGGGGTTTTGTTGCATCTATGTGCAGAAGACGCCGTACTCTACGTGCGTCGTTGTCCACAGAGATGCGCTGTGATGTAACACTTTGGACTTCACCAACAGTCCAGCCCACTCCTCTGGAAGAGTCCATTTTGACAGACAGGGGTGGAGGTTGGCAAAGCTTGAGCTCGAACCTCTGATGAAAAGGATTATCACAAGCAGTTTGCTTGTTTCAAGAAAAGTTTGGTATCTTTTCTTCAGCACATCACACTCCTCTACGACCCGACACTTAAACTTACTTTATGAACATTCTGAACCAAAGAACATGCAGGCATGATCTTAGACTTCAAAGGCTTTATTTTTGCTGTATTATTTCTATATTTTAGCCGATTCTTTGTCGTAGTTAGGGCAGCCTTATCTGCAGCATCTTCTGCTCCAGCCAGTGTGTCGGGCTTTGATAAGGCCTCAATGGATGTCTGAAGTCTTCAGATAGGAGCTGAAGCAGGGAGGGCCGGCAGTCAAAGGTGCGGATAGTCAAATAATCATGTGTAAACTTTGTCCCTCCTTTTCACAACTGTATTAACCCTCTGGGGCCTGAGATTCAGTCACATGACGCGTTACTCCGTTTTCTCCAGCTCCACAGACTTAAACACATCAAGGACTTTTTCTTGGTTAAGAAAGACTCTTTTAAAGCCATCAAGGGCTTTTAACTGAATTTCAAGATCCTGAACTAAAACTCAGATTCAGAATCATGGCTGCGACCCGCTGCAAACAAAACGATGGTCTTGTGACTCAACTTCCTATGTATAATGTTTACGAAGACCCAACTTAGACCACACGGACTCAGACCCCAACCCGAACTCACCGTCATTCTTTGTTCGGTACTTTAAAGTGGAGAATTGCCAGTGAAGGTAATAATTGTCGGACCCAAGAGGGTTACCTTTCACATCAAGAACTGTTTACAACCTTGGTGCTCAGTCTGGCTGAAAGTCCTTCCTTTGTTAAACTTTTATGAAAATGAACCGTCAATCATTGACTGATAGCTTGGGCGGGTAAAAGTTCTAACCCCGGTCTTCTGTACAGTCATGGAGAGAAGTCTTAAACGGGAGCCGGGGCCGAGGTTTGGCCCTTTTAAAGAAGAGTGCAATCGTTTCAGGGAGATAAGGTGTTCTGTCAATATCAGGTTTCAGGTAATGACTGTATGTGTGTTTATTACATGCAGAACATGAACCCACTGTGAAATGTGGAAAGTCAGGTGACACCATTATTGGGAAATGTCTGAAGTTGTAAATGTCAGTCTGAGGGCCACAGTGGGGCCCCTCATACTATATAACCGGATTGTTGACGCCGCTCAAAATGGACATTTGTCCTTTGAACTTTAATTCCACAAAGGTGCCTGAAGAATTGGCGGAAACAAACGAGTTAAAAGGGAGGAAGAAACTTCTGGTTGTATGAAAGAACTCAATTCAGCCTTTTTGTTCTCACAATGGAGAGTTTGAGAAAACAACCTTTCTGTAAATGTAGTTGTTTGTTGTGAGGTTGTTTTCAGCTGTTTATGGAGGGATAAAAACATGTGTGAACTTGTTTGGCCTTGGAGGGGCTGGATTATGTTAAATCTATTTGGCGAGGTAGGAAAGGGCCTCAGGAACCATCCGCTAGATGTTGGGGATGATCTGACGGTGTAACTGGAGCTGAAACTGTCGATTCAGCAATATGATGGATCTTCAACATTTACTGAGCCAGATCCTAAAGGATATTAAGTTTTTGTTATATATTATAATGCAGTGCCTAATTCTTGTTAACACTATGGTTGGCAGTAACAAAGAGGAGAAAGTGACAGAGGTCAGAAGTCTTTCCTTTTTTTAGGTCACCCCCAGAGTCTACGATTACCAATGGAAAGGAATAAAGAGTCACTATTTCTTCTTGAAAAAGGTCTGCCTCCTGACTGACATCTTAATATTCTAAACAAGTGGCAGCATGTTTAGCCAAAGAGTAAGGGGCCAAGGATGGAGCCCTGGCGGCACCACAGGTCAGCATTAACCATGTCTACTGAGAAAGTCCTATTCCATAAAAAGGATTCCTGTGTTACATGTGAACGTTTAAATTCCCTCGTTGACCTTTGACCCTGCTATTTGTGTGCCGTTCAAAGAACCTTGCTGGCATAGGTGTAGAACACATCTCAACTCATCTCGACCGCTCTGTGTCTTTCATTTCTTTCCAAATAAGCCAAACTTGGAGCTTATTGTCAATTCAAGATGGCCGCCCGTAATGAATACCGTGTATTTATAGTCGGCATGGACAGGCCTGTGTAAGAGTCGGACTGTATGTTCAGGATACCGTGACATGTTCCATGACATTAGCTCACGTTACTGCTCCACCTGCTTCTTTAACCAGTCGGCCTCTGAGCAGCAGCTTCACATTCCAGCCAGGCACGTATGGAGTCAGCCATGTTGGTTCTTGTCCCTCGGGCTGTGGCGATGAACCCCGCCTTCTACTCGCTTTAGCTTAGATATGATCAAAGCTCCACTGATTCAACACAGGATTTTAGTGCAGTTCATTATGAGAAATCTTTAATGATCATTTTTCTGTGTAATGCTAGCAACAGTTGTGGTATGGTCAAGGTCAAACCGGCAAGGTCACAAGGGAAGATTGAGCAACAGGCTGAAAACACGTGTGAGATAATAGTGTACGCACGCTCATTATATAAACCAGTTAACTTGACGTTACTTTAGTTAACTCCTGTGCACCAGCTGCTGGAGTAAAATGATAGTAGTGCTGCATGAATTGTCCAATAATTGTATTATTTTCTAACACCTGAGGATTTTCTCAGTGTGTTTGCTGAATATGCGTGTTCATGGCTAATTGCTGCACACACACACACACACACACACACACACACACAGGTGAGGTGCTCATACACGGTGCAGTCTGTACCATTAAAGGTCAGATACAGTATTTTTCTGTTAAGACGTTCTTTCAAATCTGATAGCAAACATGCCAAATTTGGTACTTTTGAGCTCCAGGCTGTTTAGCAAGGGTGGAATGTTAACCCTTTGATGTTTGATGTCCCCAGCAAGAAAGAAAAACCTAGAGAAAATGTATTTCTTCGCATATCGTATGTCTTTTACAGCGTATTTATTAATTTAATATCATAGACACTATACATTAAACATAGGATGACAAATAATTTTGGCTGTTTTTTGTTTTTAAACAGTAAAAGAAAAACAACTATTTGACCCTTATTAGACTTCTTTGGTTGTATCAAGTTAAATAATTCTGTCGCATTCAATAATATGCCAGAGAAAACTCTAAGTCATCGAATAGGACTTTCTCAAGGGTCATGGTTTATGCCTCCTTGTCGGTGCCCCTCTGACCCGTGGTGTCCCCCATGGCTCCATCCCTGGACCCCCACCCCAATCTTCTGCCGCTGAGTCAGATTATAAACAGGAGAAATAAAAAATAGTGACTCAAAATCAGATCGACTAAATAAGTTGGGTTTTTTTTACTGTTTAAAAACATGCTTAACTAAACAAATTGTCATTTTGTGATAAATTGAGTGTCTAAGAGATCAAATTATTGAATATTTAAATAATAATTCACAACATTTTTGGAATAAGACGTTGAAGTCGGAGTTTTATTTTCTCGTGTTTATTTGATTGAACAGCGTACTGCAGTAATTGTAACGGGGTAAAGGAGCAGCTTCTTACGAAACGTTAGGCAGGAACTTCAACCTGCTCAGACTTGAAGCTCTGCTTATTAGAAACACGACAACCTTCCCAGCAAAAACACAGGATGAATTATCCTCCGGCTAACTAGCTGCACGCCGCAGGTTCTCTCCACCCACAGCTGAAAAATTCAGTTCTGCTGAATTGCCTGAAAGGAAGCTGGTCTACTGGACTGGACCAGAAAAACTGGAAGCCTTCCTAGTTTGAGCTGCAGGCTGCAGCCGCACGTGTAGACACACACTTCTGTGTAGGATTTGGTGAGTCTGCAGTAGTTAGTAACCGGAGTGATGTAGTTGTGTTACACTGGCACCAGTGATCCCTTCCACCCCCTGTACGCACAGCCCCTCCATCCTGGATTCTCTAGACCAGAAAGGTTTGGTTTAATTCTGGCACCGGTTCTCCTGCCTGAGAGCCAGTTGTTTTTTTTCGCTTTTGAGAACCGGTTCCAAAATCAGGCACTGGACCCGTCGGAACAAGCCTAGGAACGGACCTGGTGCCGAAGAGGCTCTCCCTGAAAGGGTTACACTCGATAACATCCTTATTCAAATATTAGTAGGAAAACAACGTAGTGTTTTCAACATGTAATAAGTTTAAAAAACATTTAATCTGGAAATTAGCTAGGAAATCTCATTTTCAACTATATTTGACTAATTTCTGTCTCGTTATAAGCCAATAATACAAAAAAAAATTGTTAGTTTCAGGTGCATTTAACATATTCTAGACTGTCCAGTAGTGACACTGTTCTAGATATAAAGCCATCAAACACTTCAAAAAGATTAGAAAGTGATGTTTTAGCATTTTAATATAAAATATGTCACTAAATTAGCTGGAAATACTCGTGTGGAGCATTCGAGACATTCCCAAGATTCTTTTTTATGTTTTTGTTATTATTCTTATTATATCCTTCATTTTACCAGGTAAAATCCTTATTGAGATAAGAAAAAAAATCTCTTTTCCACGGAGAGACACGCAAAACTGAGAAGTTAATTAAGAAAATGTTCCGATCCCTGAGTTATGTGATTAACAGAATATCTACAGTAGTACAAATTGCAGAAAGGTTCATTCTGACATCACAGTGACATCACAGTGACATCATAGTGAAATGATAGAATTGCTTTTATGGCAAAAAAGGAATCTACAAAATATTAGCCAAGTGTTTTTTATTGTTAAGACTTATCGTGTATCTGCGTTTTATCTGAATCCAATACTGAGGACTAAGTTTCCCCTTTGGGGATTAAAAAAAGTTGTTCTATTCTATTATATGGTGACATAAGAACCTCACTCTAATGCTCTCAGGGAATCGATTGCCTCCCCTCTGGATGGTGACGGCTCACACTCAGCCTCAATCACATGACCTCACGACTTGTGTTTTGCCACACCGTCATGTTTCAGCGCTGCACCTGCTCAGACATCTATTATACATGTTTGTCTCTGGGGACAGACCTCTGCTTGTCCATCCTAAATAATTCAGCCCTCACTTCCTGATAGTGTCCAAGTCAGGAGCAGGACGTCACTCTCGCAATAGAACCCCAACGGGGATCAGTCGAACGCGGACGTGATGACATCACTGCATCAGGGTGCGAACGGCGTCATTCTTATTACCTTTATAAATAAAATGCGTTGAAGATTCATATTGGAATAATTCAACGCATGTCGATGTTCCTCCCATTTGGTAAATGCTGAGGCCTCAACTGATCACCATGACAACCAAGCTTTTCCCCATGACCCTGTAAGATGACCTCACTCGGGGTCATTATCTCTCAGGAGAGTGCACGATGATTGTGGTGATGATGTCATCGGCCCCTCTTTGTGCGTGAGACCACCTGCTCCGATGTATCTCTAATCCCTCTGTGGGCTCTTTGTAAACCTCATCAGTGTGTCAGAAGCTGTGGGACCAGAGGAGAGAGAATTATAGTTAGATTATGACGGTTAATGATCCGGATACATTTCAGCAGGACGGAACCGACGCATGACTTTTATTTTGAAAAGCCCCGTTTGAAGAGGGCAATAAATTCAAGGGGTGAAAGTGGGATTGGAGTGAATCGTAACTCCTGGTGTAGCAGAAGGATGTCAGACAAGGTCAGAAAAAATATGAACTAATAAATATCAATGACTTTATAATGACAATTTGCAAAGAGATGAGTGACAGATTCAAATAAAGTGAAACTGAAATCAATAAGGAGACGGTTGAAAGTGGAAATAGAAAATAAAAACACACTTTCCCTCAGGTGTTTTTTTTTTAAATACTCTACAAGAGGATTGAGGGTGGATGTCTCCATTCGCTCTAAATGCAGACCATAAAAAAAAAAAACAGACGAATGAAGCAGACGGTGGATTTTATTGACCGAATCCCCCAGACTTCCCGTGACCTTTGACATCATCCATGAAAACTAGGAGGTCCACCGACTTTACAAAAAACATAGAAAGGAAAAAATGGTAACGCAAGCAAAAAAAACTAGTGAAAGTTGACTAATCTCACTTTCACCAAATTATTACGTCTTTATTTGCCGCTCCTCCTCATGTTTCGGCTGTTCCTCTTCTTCAGTGCGAGAGGAAGAGGAGCTGGAGTTCAGCCAATTTATACCAGATGCCGTGCAATTGGCCTTCAATGTGGAAATATGAGGATGAAAGGATTAAAGCAATTTGATATATATTTTTATTCATCCATGTGGATCAAGACGACATTAAAGGTACAGTCTGTAAAATGTAGACGGATCTCTTTGAATAAAGGGAATATTCAATGATTATGTTTTTAATTACTGTGTGATCAGCTGAAAATAAGAATATTATTGAATGTCCGATTAGAATGAGTCCTTTATATGGACAGCGGGGGGCGGGACCCCTTCCATGTTTGTACAGTAGCCTAGAACGGACGCACAGGCTTGAGGACGCTTAAGCTCAGCGCGCCCACTCTCCTACTTTCCCCGGGGAGGAGGGGCGGGACTCAAATAATGATATAATCTATCTGACATGTTAGCTTTGAACTATATATTTATAGAGTAGATTATTTTGGCACATGATGGCCACCGTAGATTATAGATTCATGTTGAGGGATGACGTGAGTTGAGGTTGCAATCTGGAATTCCCCCACTAGATGCCACTAAATTCAACAAACTGCGTCTCTAACTTTTAAAGTATAATAATCCCCCCCCCCCCTCCCACCCGTCCAGTCGGCTGGTGTAGGGATTGAGATTAAGGACGGATGCGTGTGTTTGTTGTGGTGGGGCAGGATTATGTGAAGACCCACCTTTGGCTAGAATTTCTGCATTTGGGTCCTCAGGGTAGTCCATCAAACATTTAACCCTGAGTGAACACACTCTCTCACACACACACACACACACACACACACACACACTCAATCAGTGACTCGGGTTTCATGCCACCCGACAGAGTAAAGCGGCGAGTGATAACGTGCTGCAGCCAGCTGTGTGTTACATCACAAACAGGAAGCAGCTGTGGAGCCGGAGCCGTCGAGATAAGATGGTTCATTAAAACGGTACCGATACTTCCTCTGGAGATGACGGAGTTGTTGATGGAGAGCAGAGAATACTCCTCAAAGGGTCTGCCACATATTTCATTCACACTGCTAAAAAATGCTGTAAAATTTACAATAAGGTACCGTCAGCTGTGGTTGCCAGAATTTCGGCGTAAAAAAATAAATAAAATACGGTGAACATGTACGAGACATTACGGTAAATTAATAGATATAATGTAAACGTCTTTACGCGGACATTAGCTTAAATAAAATGAAGTTACAAAGAAATGACCTTGAAATCGCTTTGTAATTGTAAGGATGGCACTTGCTTGACGGTTCAAAGTTTTTTACTGTAAATTTGAATATGAATACCAGCAAAATATGTCATTTAAACAGAAAGTTGCTTTAACAGTAATAATTTGCTTTTGACATTATGGTAAAAACAACTTTGTATTTTCCCTTTAAATTACATTTTCAGCATTCGGACCTTAATTAAAGTTATTAAAGTTAACTACTGTCTTGAATTTTGGAATCTATTTCTGTTGTAATTTGACAGGTTTTTACTTTAATTATAAAGTACAATTTTTGGTTAGAAGAAATTTCACCAAAAATTGGTGAAGACAAGAAGACAAGTTAATTGTCTTCTTGTTATACAGTATAGCATCATTTATATTGGATTTACTGTTTTATGTAAAACCCTTGTAAACGGGTTTACAGTAATCTTCTTTTCCCATGCTATTTTACCGTAATCTGTTCTACATGTGCACCGGATTTTTGACCGGTTAAATCCTTTCAACCACAGCTGCCGGTATTTTACCGTAAATTACACCAATTATTTTTACAGTACAATCTAAACACTGCACTGGCAATGTATTGTGGGTAATCCTTGTCACAGGATTTGATGAGTGATGCTGAATCATTTTACTAAACTGTTCAGTTTTACGGAGATTTCCACTGTCAGACGCGCGGAGATGCAAAACTCGATTTAAAGAAAATGTTGACACATACTCACGCATTGGTTTGTCGTTTGAACACAAACCAGTTCGCCCTGATCGCTGAGTGAATGTCAGCTGTTGCTAATCATCTCACTTAGAGCAGAACCACAGGATTGTGGATCAGCGGTTTAAATTGTTCTTGTCGGGCTTGTGGCTGAGGCAGCATGGAGGGACGGATGTTCACGTGATGAAGACTGCTGCTCTTCAATGGATCTCCGGACGTCATGAAGTGGAGGGAGGAGCCATGGGTTTACATTCATGGAGCTTAAACCCCTCCCACTTGCGTGCTCAGCCGCAACCTCCCTCCCTCTCCTGTGTCCGATCAGGCAGATGGGCCTCTGCTTGATCTGCCTCTGCAGATGGAGCTCTCTCTCTCTCTTTTTCTCTCTTTCTCTCTCTCTCTCTCTCTCGCTCCATCACCCTGACTGTCTGTGGCAGCGCCGGCTGCTGTGTTCGCTCCTGGACCACAGCCGGAAATAATCTGTCGGCCCGCTCTCTCCTCCATTCACCCCCTTTTTTCCCTGACCCTCATTCATTCTTTCTGGTTTCCTCCCTCCGACATGAAAGTGAACGGGGGGGGGGGCAGCTGGAGTCCTCCGTCTGTCCCCATTAGACACGAACGCCAGCTTCACCAAACCTGAGACTTAATTTAACCAGGATACAAAGCTGTGCCGCTGAGGTTTGCCATTTCTGCAAACAACAAAGTTTTCTTGTTTCCATGGAAATGGGATTTTAAACCCTTTTGAGTCTAAGATCATGGCCCGATCAGTGATTGAGTCATTTTTGTCTAGTTTTATTTCAGCACATTTTAGAACCACATAGATCTTAGTGCGAGGAAGAACTGGAGTGATTTTGGGAATGTTTAGTTATGTTTATTACACTAGGGGGAGCTTTATCACCAAAAGGTTCCGGGCCATTTTCTCAAGCGTTGGTCCGATTTAGTCCAAATTTGGCACCTATGAATCAACTGAACAGATTTAGCTAGAATTTATCATATTTTACTCACTAGGGGGAGATTCTCACCCAAAAGTGTTTTCAATAAATGCTATATAGTGTACTTAAGGGGTGATTAAAGAAAAGATAAGGGAAAAAAAAAAAAAAATGGATGAGAGAGAAGAGAAATTCAAATGAAGTAGTCGAAATAAAATGTAAAAATACTAACGATGAATTTCGAGACCAACGCACGCAGAGGAAAGTTTGTGGAGTCAAGACAATAAGAATACTAATAATAATAACAGAATAAAATGACAAATGTTAGTTGGGTAAAATATGTAAAAAGAGAGATAAATGTAAATAAAATAAAAGTAAATTAAAAATGAATACTAAATAACGTGATGAGGATCAAATAACATACACAACAACATGAAACCATTTAAATATTAATTCAAATTAAATTATAAAACACTACGTCAAAGCCGGACTAAATAAGATAATTTTTAGTTTATGTTCAAAAATCCCCCCATTTCCTTTTTTTTTTTCTTTTTTCAAATTTTTTTATCACTCCATTTTCAGATCCTCTCAGATCCACTGGATGTTTGTTCGGGGGGCTTTTTTGAGACGTACCCCTGCCGTCGGGTCGGTCCCGTTCCCCTCTCTTATCTCTTGATCAATTCTCTTACCTCTGTGCTGCTGCTGGAGACACAGACCCAGTGATGAGCTATATTTTACCTTTTAATCACCGCCATCATCTTCTGTTGGCTCAACAAACAATCTGTTTCCCCAACAGAAGCGGACAGAATGTTCGGTCCACCAGGAGGGACAGAAGCTGGACTTCAGCTCTCTGTCCTTCCTCCTTACATTCTCTAACTCACATACCGTCTGTGTCAGAAGGTGACACTGAAACGTAACACCTGGTGTAAAACTGGAAAGCTCCGGTTCTGACTCGTTTGCCCTCCTGACTGTGACCTTTGTAGAGAAATATCTCTGAGTGGAGAATCTGAGGTTTCGGCGTTTTGCTTTCAGGTTCATAGTCAATGTGGACAACAGGGACGGAAAAGAAGTCTTGGCATCCATTTTTATTTACGTGTTATATCTTTATAGTTTTTAATGAAACATTATTCATTTAAATATATATATATAAAATATAATATATATTTATAGTATAAATTTGAAAAGTTTACAATACAGTTGAAATGTCAAGAACAAAGTCGACATGTCGAAGAAAAAAGTTCAGATTTTATAAATGCAAAATTTAAAAAAAACTTTTAGTTTGACTTTATTCTCGAAATTGACGGGTTTTTTTTCAAAATGAAATTTGAAAAAAATAATCTTCCTCTTCCTCCTCATTTTTTTCACTTTTGCCTGGCCCTAATATTCCTTCATAATTTAGTTTATTACAAACAAAGTTCACGCGGTATCAGTATCTCTAAAGCCTGAAACTAAATAGGATTTAGGACATTAAGATTAAGATTAGGATTTCTTTCTCTGTAAATGTTGATTAAAGTTTTTGTGTTATATATGACGACTGGTTAAACTGAAACCATTTTTTATGGTTCGTGTCGGTGGTGACGCAGAAATCTACCGAGGTGTGAATGAAAGCCTGGTTCAGAGTTCACATCAGAGCTGCACACGAGAGTGAATCATCCAGGTTCAAAACTTTAGAGTTGAAATCATTAAAGTCAGCTGTGGTTGGTTCCATCCCCATTAAAGCATACGTGGTTATAGAAAGAGAACGAATGGATGAATGGATGAATGGGCTGTAGTAATCAGAGAGGAAGTCTTCATTCAGCTCATTCCGATACATTTATTGATTCACATTCGGTTCTGTTCTTTATACTACATCTATAAAAACACATGAACCTACAGGGAGGTATTGGTCCGGATGTTTGTACTCTGTCCATGAAGCCCTGAAGCATGGATTGCTCTCTCCAGAGGTCAAACCGGGGTCAGGAGATAGCGGATGGTTCTGAGATGAGTTCTGGTCCTGACTGTGGTTTTCTTCTCTCTTCCAGTGTGGCAGAGAAGGGAGCCGATGGATGTAAAGACCTGATGGAGGCCTTCGCTGCATGTGTGAAGAGTGCAGCCGAGGGGACGTCATGAGGAGCCGCCCCCCCCCTAACCTCTAATGTAAGGATTTTCACACCCCTGTTCAGAAACGCTTATAATGATATGGGGATTATTATGGGCTGCTGATTGTAAAAGAACACATTCTGACATTAAGAGAAATATTTTTGCCACATTTGGCTACAAACAAAGTTTGTTTGTTTTTTTTAAATCACATTTACAACAATATTTATGAGCTTTGTCATATTTAATTTACTCGGACAAATAGTTTAATGTCTAAATATTAAATGCAAATGTTGAATTTGTATGTGTATCACAAATATTTATATATTTGTACACATACAAATTCAACATTGCATTTTATATATATATATATATATATATATATATATATATATATATATATTTTAACATTTAGATTTAACTTTCACGTTTAGATTTGAAATCAACATGTCGTTTTAATAGCATATGTCTCATTCAGATAAAATTGTTATTCAAACAGTGTTGGACGGTCGGCTAACTCCTCCTCTTCCTCCGTCCGCCACATCACTTCCTCTTCACCGGGCATGTGCCACAGTTGTTGAAGGCTCTGCCTAAAGAACTTGAGGTCGGACTTCCTCTTCGTCCTCCATCTCATCTGTCCCTCCTCTCTTGCAGGTCTACTGCACTGAGTCCTCCAAGCTCCCAGCATTCCCGTCTGCACAACAGCCCTGGACTGAGTGCAACAATGATGATGATGGCGTGACAAACATTGTGTCGTTGTGGGTTGCATTCTGCATCTGTTGGCAGTAAACCACAGTTCCCCCCCCCCCCCCCCCCCCCCCCCCCCTCCCCCGTCTCCTTCTCCCTCGCCGCCGACCCCCGCCCCCCTTCCCCCCTTTCC
>VRLP01008054.1:0-12500 GCA_009660295.1 Lophius piscatorius
GTCCAGGTTCATACAGAGAAACGGTCCAGGTTCATACAGAGAAACGGTCCAGGTTCATACAGAGAAACGGTCCAGGTTCATACAGAGAAACGGTCCAGGTTCACACAGTGAAACAGTCCAGGTTCACACAGAGAAACAGTCCAGGTTCACACAGAGAAACGGTCCAGGTTCATACAGAGAAACGGTCCAGGTTCACACAGTGAAACAGTCCAGGTTCATACAGAGAAACGGTCCAGGTTCACACAGAGAAACGGTCCAGGTTCATACAGTGAAACAGTCCAGGTTCATTTCAATCCATCACTCGTGCTCAAGAACATTTTCAATTTTGGGAACAGACCATAAACTGATCTAATAAGGATCACATATATGGAGTGTGTAGTGTGTGTGTGGTTCTGATCCAGATCTCCTGGACATATTTGTCGGGCTGATCTTTATTTAGCTGCAGTCTAACAGTCAGTCACATATGTATCGCATTTTCCGGCGTTGGCGCAGGAATCGCCGTTTCACTGAGAGCAATTCTGGTTTTTGGTGCGGAAACATCAAACGTCTGCTGCTTCCTGCTTTTCTCTCAACTCTGAGACGGTGGATGAAGGAGTTTGAAGATGAGTTTCAGTAATAAGGATAACTGTCAGATGAATGGATGATGGGAGCGTTGCGTGGAAGTGGGCCTGATTCTGTATGGGTGGGATGTGGGTTGAGGATTTTAAGGACGGTGGGTGGAGGAGGGGGTTATGAGAGAGGAAGCGAGTTAGCCTCGGATGGGCGAGAGTGAAACCCGAGCATGATTGAGTTAGGGGGGAAAGGAGACAGGAGCCCCGAGGCTGCCAGTCGGATGCTGTGTGTATACACGCCGCCCTGTTAGCGTGGCGGGGGTGAGGGGGAGACAAAGGGGGGCGTAGATCGTGATGGAGTTATCTGGCCTGGTCTTAAAAACTGCTTGTCATCTTGTGTATACACTAGGAGGTAGCGTTAGTCTGTGTGTACGCTTGTCCGGTGCCAGCAACATTACTCACAGGCCTTCTGGGACGCGAGCTGAGCCTCGCCTGGCTCCTCCCCCCCTGGAAACATCCTCCGAAGATGGAGGTTAACGGCCAAATTCTAAGAGGGTCAAACTACAACCTCTCTTTGTTGGATTCTTCTCACCTGCTCCTCATATTTTCAATTATATTTTTTAAATTGAAAAAAGATTATTGGTTATTTTATGTTTAGGCTGGCACAATGTCAATGTACCTGTTACTATGTGTGAGTAATCTATTACTATGTGTGAGTAATCTGTTACTATGTGTGAGTAATCTGTTACTATGTGTGAGTAATCTGTTACTATGTGTGAGTAATCTGTTACTATGTGTGAGTAATCTGTTACTATGTGTGAGTTATCGGTTGTGTCTCAGACAAACAGACAAACACACAGGAGTGACATCATAACCTCCGTCCTTGGCGTGGTCAAAAATGAAACATCCATATTTCTTGAAGACATCTGTATTAGTGGAAACATCTTCATCCAAGTCTTTCAAGATGGTTCTGCACGGGTTCAGTGGGACCAGCTCTCTGAGCTTCAGCCATGGGAGAAACGATTCCACATCAGAGGAAACAGCGAAATCAAATTACGTCTTTTTCCATGTTCAGACTTCAGAGACAGACAGAAGGACGAAGTTCTGGAGGTGAAGACAACAACTTCTCGGAGATGTTGTCAGGAGATCCAGAGGAAGAGGACCCAGAACCGTTTTAGGAACAGGATCGGGCCGGCGGTCCGGTCGGCGAGTGGACGAGGCAGAACGTCCAACCCGATCAGACGGCGAGGCTTTAAAATGAGGATGAAGCTCATGGACAGAACCGGACCGGATCAGAGGACAGCAGGACTACAGAGAGGGACTTCATTCTTTAGTAAGAACTCAGATTCGGTTTTTACAGCAGATGCTGACGTAGATGTTTGTACCGAGACACGGATTCTTTCTCCGGTCCCTGAAGATGTCTGACGACTGGAAGGTCCAAAGACTCTGATTCTGAGAAAAGGTCCGACCCGCTCCCGCCGAAACCGTCACTAACGTTGTTTCCCCTCACCGGGAAGGATCGGCTCCTCGGCCCGGAGACGCTTGTGGTGAACGGCGTGCGAGATTCAAACTGTGGGAAAAAAAGAGGCAGCGCGGCGCGGAGGCCCGGTTCACACTGAGCCACCAGAACTAAGCAGAAGCAGATGTTATAAAGTTTACAGAAATCAGAACATTATTTTCCTGTTTCCATTGCATTCTTCTAAACACTTAGTGAAGCAGCTTTGAAGTCACCCAAGAAATCTAGTCTGCGGGAGAAATGATAGGATCTCCTGGAGCAATGGAGCCGGGGAGGTGGAGGTGGAGGTGGGGGTGGAGGAGGAGGAGGAAGAGGAGGAGGAGGATGAGGGTTTGACGGGGACTTTCTGCTCTCTAGATGATTTCTTAGATGATTTCAGGCTGGACCATCTGATCGGGTCTTCTCACATCAGATGTTTTAAAGGCGGGCTGGATGGGTTTAAGCTTTGGTACTGGGGGGGGGGGTTTAGGTGGGTCTGCTGTGGGTCCGATCAGAACTGCAGATAAATCCAGTGTGTGATGGACAGGCAGGAAAGGGCTGCCAGGAGCCCACATTAGAACACCGGGGGAGGGAGAGAGTGTGCATCATTTCCTGTTCCTCCATCGAAGGATCAGGGCCCAGCAGAACCTCAGGTTTAGAAGAACTTCCTGCAGGTTCTACCATTAATGTCTCCGTCAGTACCACCCTCTAAATCTTCCCACAACTCCAACAAACTCTCTGAGGATCTCTCACAGACTCTGTAGCCTCCCGTCTCCTTCACCCTCCTCTTCAGCGTCTCTGTTCAGCCCCACCTTAAAAGGCAGCTACAACCACATTGTGACGTCACTACGCCAAAGAGCTTAAAGTTTTATTTTTATTTTATTTTAAATGCCGTGAAACAAGTAACGTCTTCAAAATGTACTCGCCTCTAGGTTCTGATCTGTGTGGTCGGTCCAAATCTACCTCTAGGTTCTGATCCTGCTCACAGACTAACTAAGACCTCCTCTACCTCTGAAGGAAGTCGCCTCATGGAACCACTAGATGGCAGTACATTTTCCCACTGCACCTCCAACCAAAGACGAACGTCAGCTGGGACACGTGGTGCAGAGAAGAACTGTGGCGCCACCTGCTGCTGTGGAGGCTGAAATACTCGGTGCATGTGTTCAGAAAGCGTGGCGCTCCCTGACGCATGATGTCATCGTTATTGTCGTCTGACTCGGTGGAGAATCCTGGACCGTGTTCAGTTCACAGTCAGGCAGAGATCTCCATAAAACCTGTGAGTCCTCAGTCCTTCCTCAGACCTTCCTCAGACCTTCCTCAGTCCTTCCTCAGACCCTCCTCAGACCTTCCTCAGTCCTTCCTCAGACCTTCCTCAGACCTTCCTCAGTCCTTCCTCAGACCTTCCTCAGACCTTCCTCAGTCCTTCCTCAGACCCTCCTCAGACCTTCCTCGGTCCTTCCTCAGACCTTCCTCAGTCCTTCCTCAGACCTTCCTCAGTCCTTCCTCAGACCTTCCTCAGTCCTTCCTCAGACCTTCCTCGGTCCTTCCTCAGACCTTCCTCAGTCCTTCCTCAGACCTTCCTCGGTCCTTCCTCAGACCTTCCTCAGTCCTTCCTCAGACCTTCCTCAGTCCTTCCTCAGACCTTCCTCAGTCCTTCCTCGCTCCGTTCTGATTCAGCGGTGCTAATCACCCTTGTTAGCCTGTTAGCATGCGTTAGCGGCAGAGGAGAGGAGCAGTCAGTCTGCCTCCCCTCAGCTGTTGTTGTGCTCTAATGCGTCGTGGCACATGAATCACCAGAACCGAGTCCGTCCCCCCCGAGCTCACAGGACCGCCGCTCTCTTCCCAGAGGCTCAGCGGAGAGACGACCCCCCCCCCCCTGCATGATTCAATAGAAAGTTTGACAACCACAATTATGGCGACGGCAGCCTTCCCTCTACAATATGGAATTACAAATGCGCCCAGTTATCCGCCCGGTGGGTCCAGGCGTCCATGTTGGGTCCGACCCCCCCGCCGTAAAACAAAGTGCCTCTGGAAGATGGCCAGCTGGGATTGCCACTGAAGACCCATGAGAACTTTTCAGTCATAAACCTGTGTCTGCATGGGGGGGTCTCTGACGGCGAGGGGAGAGGGATGATGTATATAAAAAATAAAAACTCCCCCCAGCTCATATCAGCCGACGCTGTCAAAGCCGGAGGAGGGTGCCGGAGGAGGGTGCCGGAGGAGGGTGCCGGAGGAGGGTGCCGGAGGAGGGTGCTGGAGGAGGGTGCTGGAGGAGGGTGCTGTGGGAAGGCGGCGTCACACCGCGGCGTGTGACGCAGGGCGTCTCTGGGCCTCATTTCTAAACACCGCGTTTGCATTGATGCATTGGAGGAGGCATACGCCAACTTTCCATTCCATCTGTGGGATTCATATAAAGGTAACCTGACAGGGGGATGTGCTCTGACCCCTGACCTCTGACCCCTGACCCCTGCGTACGCACACAAACAGGAAACTAGGACTGATGGTGGGAAAGAATACCAGCGTGTGAAATAAAACAAATCAAAGTCGGTCAGGAAGTTCTCTCCTCATCCTTCCTCATCCTTCCTCATCCTTCCTCATCTGTCCTCATCCTTCCTCATCTGTCCTCATCCTTCCTCATCCATCCTCATCTGTCCTCATCCATCCTCATCTGTCCTCATCCTTCCTCATCCATCCTCATCTGTCCTCATCCATCCTCATCCTTCCTCATCCTTCCTCATCTGTCCTCATCCTTCCTCATCCATCCTCATCTGTCCTCATCCATCCTCATCCTTCCTCATCTGTCCTCATCCGTCCTCATCCGTCCTCATCCATCCTCATCTGTCCTCATCCGTCCTCATCGTCTTCATCCATCCTCATCCTTCCTCATCCGTCCTCATCCGTCCTCATCCTTCCTCATCCGTCCTCATCTGTCCTCATCCGTCCTCATCTGTCCTCATCCATCCTCATCTGTCCTCATCCATCCTCATCCGTCCTCATCGTCTTCATCCATCCTCATCCTTCCTCATCTGTCCTCATCAGTCCTCATCCGTCCTCATCTATCCTCATCCGTCCTCATCCATCCTCATTTGTCCTCATCCATCCTCATTCGTCCTCATCCGTCCTCATCGTCTTCATTCATCCTTCCTCATCCGTCCTCATCTGTCCTCATCCGTCCTCATCCGTCCTCATCTATCCTCATCCTTCCTCATCCGTCTTCATCCGTCCTCATCTGTCCTCATCCATCCTCATCTATCCTCATCCTTCCTCATCCGACCTCATCTGTCCTCATCCGTCCTCATCCGTCCTCATCTATCCTCATCCTTCCTCATCCGTCTTCATCCGTCCTCATCTGTCCTCATCCATCCTCATCCGTCCTCATCGTCTTCATCCATCCTCATCCTTCCTCATCTGTCCTCATCCGTCCTCATCCTTCTTCATCCTTCCTCATCCGTCCTCATCTGTCCTCATCAGTCCTCATCCGTCCTCATCTATCCTCATCCTTCCTCATCCGTCTTCATCCGTCCTCATCCATCCTCATTTGTCCTCATCCGTCCTCATCCGTCCTCATCGTCTTCATCCATCCTCATCTGTCCTCATCTGTCCTCATCCTTCCTCATCCGTCTTCATCCGTCCTCATCTGTCCTCATCCATCCTCATCCGTCCTCAGACGTCCTCATCCGTCCTCATCCTTCCTCATCCGACCTCATCTGTCCTCATCCGTCCTCATCTATCCTCATCCTTCCTAATCCGTCTTCATCCGTCCTCATCTGTCCTCATCCTTCCTCATCTATCCTCATCCTTCCTCATCCGACCTCATCTGTCCTCATCCGTCCTCATCCGTCCTCATCTATCCTCATCCTTCCTAATCCGTCTTCATCCGTCCTCATCTGTCCTCATCCATCCTCATCTGTCCTCATCCTTCCTCATCCGTCTTCATCCGTCCTCATCTGTCCTCATCCATCCTCATCCTTCCTCATCCGTCCTCATCTGTCCTCATCCATCCTCATCCGTCCTCAGACGTCCTAGTAGATTTCATGTGGAGTAATATGAAGCCGTGGGCATGAAGGTGTGGATGGATGTTCATCAGAAACATCCCATAATAATAAAGTCTTTAAGAAGGATGTCGGTTTAAATCCAGAGGGAATATTTACGCTTTAGTCGTGTTCAGTAATTAGACAGGTTCCATCGATGTAGTTGATTCTGATCACGTCTACCTCCGGTTCTGTTGGACCTTGGTGGAGGATTGGACTCTGCGTGATCCAGGTACAATGGGGCGGGGCTAATACTGGTGGTCAGAACCAGCCGATGTTTCCTCTGATGGGTCAGAACTTTCTGTTTTTCTACCGGCTGCTGGTTTACGGCGGGTGTCAAACATGATTCTTCTCCGTCGGCCTCTCCCGTAGTAACAGATAACCTTCGCCGCCGTGCTTTCCGCCATTGTTGTGCGTTTAAAGCCCTCATGCGTGCCGAACATCTGAAATGAGTTGCTGCTGGAGAATCTGCATTCCAGCCTTAACGTCCGACGCTGTAATTAAAAACAGACCCGTTTGCTTCCCAAGAACCCATGTTTCTGGCTCTAATTGGAGCTGGGCTCCATCCGATCCGAGTCGGCGCTCCACATGGCATCAGAATCATTTGGAGCATCACCGTCCTGCTCATTAGTGCTATCTGAAGCTGGTTCCTTACGTTACTGGACCAGAACACAGCAGCCGGGGTCAGAGCAGTCACCGATGATGGATCCGTCTAATAACTGGAATCATTATCAGTATTCCATGTTTGAGACTTTTTATCAGAAGAGTCCAAATAATCATATTTCATGACTTTATCGAAACACAAAGAAGAATTTTTCTTCTTTAATTTAAGAATTCCATTTAAACTCAATCTTCTGAGAATATATGATGAACTTTATAACGTCGGACCGCAGACAGGAAGTGATCATAATCAGACCTTTGAAAGTCTTTAACGTCCTAAAAATATATTTACCACAGGAAGACTGACAATTCTATAAAATCAGATTATTTATTTTTAAGTAATAAAATCTTATTTTGTTCACTGCAGGAAAAAAATAAACTCTGATTTTAATTTTAAATACTTCTTTATACTCCGGTTAGTTTTTTACCAAAAGAAAAAGAAGAAAATGATGTGTGTGTTTTTTTTTAAAGTAAGAGTTCAGACCTATTTCAAAAAAAATCTATTTTTTTAAAATGTGAAAATTTCAAGTTTTTCCCAAAAATAAATAAATCAGGAGAAGAAAGTTGTTTCTGGTGGAGATTTTTATTATCCTAAATCTGGCCTTCTAAAAATGTATTCTTCAGATTACTGAGAATAAAGTGGAAATTTTGACGTTAAAGTCAGACAGGCCCCTCCCCCTCCCTGAACGACCCTGACCTGTTGTCCGTGTTGCGTTCGCTGTCCGTGTTTGCTTGTGTTGCCTTCATGCACATCTCCTCCCTGCTCGGGTCTGTTATTGTAGCAGGAACCAGAACCTGAGTTTTCCTCAGCTGTTGGATTCGTCTCCATACATCAGACTATTTCTGGCCTCCACACGTACTTTGCGTTCGGGTCACATGATCAGAATCATGCTGGGACCTGTGGAACGTCAGCAGGTGTGCGGCGCCTGTTGAAAGTTTCCCACCGTGATTAAATCGGCGTGTTCTGGATTATGCTGTGTTTTTTGGCTCCTCGCCGTTCAGTGTGGATTCGTTCGTTCAACTGCTGGTTCTCTTTTCTTCTGGGTCCGCCGCCGCCGCCGCCACATTTAGGCAGCTGCTCGCCACCTACCATCGGACCGAGGGTCAACCACATGTTCTGCCGTGCGTTGAAAGAGGGGGCGGGGCCACGGTGACAGGGATAAAAATGTCGGTCCGGTGCAAAAATGAAAACATAAAAATATCAGGGATTATCGTCCGGATATTTTAACATTCATACAAATGAACCACAGAGACGTCATAATTCCACGTATGAAGAAGTCAAGAAAGTAGGCGGCTGTCATGGAAACGGGGCGTCTGTCCTGAAGTGTCACTCATTCCTTTATGAACCGATTCTCAACAACAAGATTATTGAGTTTGTGTCCTGGGAAAGTCTGGAGACGTCTACCTCCTCTACCCACATAGACCTGAGTGTGAGGAAGAACTGGATTCATTTTCCATATATATGTTATACATACATTCATTAAATATATATTTAAACAAACACAAACATTCCCTCTAGAACGTTTGTCCTCTAGAACGTTTGTCCTCTGGAACGTTTGTCCTCTGGAACGTTTGTCCTCTGGAACGTTTGTCCTCTGGAACGTTTGTCCTCTGGAACGTTTGTCCTCTGGAACGTTTGTCCTCTGGAACGTCGTCCGTGTGACGAAGAGTCTTTTGTGTGAAGACTGTTTCTACTCCGGGTCCGTCTCTCTGGATCTTCGTTCAGAACTTCCATTGAACAAGATTGCTACATAAATGTTTTCTCCAGCGCCTCCTGGTGGACAGAAGAGTCCTGGGCCGGTGGGCGGGGTCAATGAGGTGTCGAGACCGCGGCCCACTTTAGCTTGAGTTTATATTTTGTTCTGTTGATTTTCTGGATGTTTGGTGGAGATGGACGCCACATTGGGACGGATCCACTTCCTGTCTCTCTGTCTGACGCTGATGATGTCACTCTCTGTGCCGTGTGTGTTTACCGTCATCTTTTCCTCTGGGCCGCCGCTCCTTCCTCCTTAGATACTCACCTAAACAAACCGTATGTGTGTCTCCGAGGGAGACGCCTCCTCCTCCTCCTCCTCTTCTCCAGCCTGTGGGAGAGTCCCGGCCCAAACCGCAGCAGGGTAATAATCACTTAACCCAAATCAGGCGCAATCAGGACGAGCCGGGCCGCAGCTGGGAGGAACCGCCCCACAGGAGTGAGGGGTGGGTGTGTGTGTGTGGGGGGGGGTGATGGTGGGGATGACGATGTGGACACTGATGACCAGGAGGGAGATGAAGAGCGGCAGCCTTTGTTGTGCCATCCTCATCCGGCTCCGGGGGGTGGGGGCGGGGGGGAATCAGAGCTGAGCGTCCCCCCACAGAGAGGAGGTTAGAGCCCGGTTCTGGTGTTTGGTCTACATGTGATTGTTCCATCAGAACTCCCCAGGCTGCTGCTGACTCACAGTCTGATCCTGGGTGATCCAGTGATTGTGTTCTGTTTGTGTTGTGATGTAGGTCCCGTCACCGCCGGCGGCCCCTCGCTCTGACAGCACACGCCCCTACAGACGCACGGGGGGGGGGGGCATCTGCAGACGCACTCAAAACTAGAGTTTGTTGGATTTACTCAACGCATTCATGTCAACGTCGTAGCAAAAGTAGCAATAAGCGAACAGCCGACACCCGCCTGTAGGAGGCGACGCTAACCGTACTTCGTCACGATACGACTAATCAGAATACTTAGGCTACGATAACACACGACTTAAGTCACGATATAAGCTCAACGCAGTATTTAAGTCACGATGTGAGGTCATCGCAGTATTTAAGCCATCAATGCTAACACAGGTAGATTCACTTTACTGTGTTTTCTGTGTTTTCTGTTTACTGTGTTTACTGTGTTTACTGTGTTTTCTGTGTTTACTATGTTTGTTTTCTGTGTTTTCTGTGTTTACTGTGTTTTCTGTGTTTACTATGTTTGTTTTCTGTGTTTTCTGTGTTTACTGTGTTTTCTGTGTTTACTATGTTTGTTTACTTTGTTTACTGTGTTTTCTGTGTTTACTATGTTTACTGTGTTTTCTGTTTACTGTGTTTTCTGTGTTTACTATGTTTGTTTTCTGTGTTTACTGTGTTTTCTGTGTTTACTATGTTTACTGTGTTTTCTGTTTACTGTGTTTTCTGTGTTTACTATGTTTGTTTTCTGTGTTTTCTGTGTTTACTGTGTTTTCTGTTTACTGTGTTTTCTGTGTTTACTGTGTTTTCTGTGTTTACTATGTTTGTTTTCTGTGTTTACTGTGTTTTCTGTGTTTACTATGTTTACTGTGTTTTCTGTTTACTGTGTTTTCTGTGTTTACTATGTTTGTTTTCTGTGTTTTCTGTGTTTACTGTGTTTTCTGTTTACTGTGTTTTCTGTGTTTACTGTGTTTTCTGTGTTTACTATGTTTGTTTTCTGTGTTTACTGTGTTTTCTGTGTTTACTGTGTTTACTGTGTTTTCTGTGTTTACTATGTTTGTTTACTGTGTTTACTGTGTTTTCTGTGTTTACTATGTTTTCTGTGTTTACTGTGTTTTCTGTGTTTACTATGTTTACTGTGTTTTCTGTGTTTACTGTGTTTTCTGTGTTTACTGTGTTTTCTGTGTTTACTGTGTTTACTATGTTTACTGTGTTTACTGTGTTTACTGTGTTTACTATGTTTACTGTGTTTACTATGTTTACTGTGTTTACTGTGTTTTCTGTGTTTACTGTGTTTTCTGTGTTTACTATGTTTGTTTACTGTGTTTTCTGTGTTTACTATGTTTACTGTGTTTTCTGTGTTTACTGTGTTTTCTGTGTTTACTGTGTTTTCTGTGTTTACTATGTTTGTTTACTTTGTTTACTGTGTTTTCTGTGTTTACTGTGTTTTCTGTGTTTACTATGTTTACTGTGTTTTCTGTGTTTACTGTGTTTTCTGTGTTTACTATGTTTACTGTGTTTTCTGTGTTTACTGTGTTTGTTTACTATTATTTGTTGGACCTTCCGTCCTTCCCCCTCGTCTCCTCACAATCAGACCTGGACGGCGTTTAGAAGCGGTAGCCCACCTTGTAGCATCTGTCATTCATTTAGAGGGAAGCTGATGGAAATGGTACCGACCACAAGATCCTTCCTATACGTCCTGACTCACTCTCTCTCTTTTTCTCTTTCTCTCACTCTCTCACTTTCTCTCTCTCTTTCTCTCTTTCTGTCCCTCTCTCTGCTTTCCGCTCTCTCTCTTTTTCTGTCTCTCTTTTTCTCTTTCTCTCCCTCTTTCAGTCTCTCCTCTCTGTCTCTCCCTCCCTCCCCCCTTCTCTCTCCCTCCCCCCCCCCCCCTCTCCCCCCCCCTCTCTCTCTCTCTCTCTCTCTGACGGACTGGTCTGCTGTATTTTTCTGCAGCACATGGAGAACATTTCAAACTCCAGCTTCATCTCCACAATTGAATTTTACTTTGTTTAAACACACTCTGGGTGCCGTGGCGGCGACGGCCGACTCGGCTGAAACGCTGCGTTTGTAGTCATCTGTGTTTGATTTGTCTGAGTTTGGAGACCGGAGGGCCAGAGATCACGTAAAGCAACTTGAAGGCGTTTCTCCGGCGAAGTTCTCCAGAACTCATTTGTTGTCAAAGACGTCTGATAACTTTTTATTCCTGCTGAATGTGGGGCTTCATGTTTCTGAGCGGGTGGGCTGGTGGCTCAGCGGAGCGTGATGCCAGAGCGGCGCTCAGTAGAATCATCGAGTCATGGAACCGTCTCGCACACGTCGGTTCAACTTTCCTGTTTGAGGCGCCGCCCCTCTAAAAGTCTCAGAGGAATCGGTTTGATAGTTTTTACATAATCTGAGAAAAATAAAACAACAGCCGTCCACTGCTGCTATCTACTAGCTGCTAACCGCTGCTATGTACTAGCTGCTAACTGCTGCTATGTACTAGCTGCTACTAGCTGCACCTATCTACTAGCTGCTACTAGCTGCACCTATCTACTACCTGCTACTAGCTGCACCTATCTACTAGCTGCTACTAGCTGCACCTATCTACTACCTGCTACTAGCTGCACCTATCTACTAGCTGCTACTAGCTGCTACTAGCTGCTACTAGCTGCTACTAGCTGCTACTAGCTGCACCTATCTACTAGCTGCTACTAGCTGCTACTAGCTGCTACTAGCTGCACCTATCTACTACCTGCTACTAGCTGCACCTATCTACTAGCTGCTAACTGCTTCTGACTGCAAACGGCCTCAGGCTGTTTTAGGTCTTGTGGTCCTAAAGAGACGTGTGATTCGTCTCTGGTACTACCTCCGCTGTATCTGAACAGGACGGGGGGGGCGTAGAAATGGCGCTCCAGGTACGCCTTGTGAAGAGAACGCCGATCTTCCTGTCAGGCTCAGAAGTGTTTGGTGGACTGAAGAAACGTCACCCGTTGGTGTGGGGGGGGTGAACTGTTTCTTTAAGGAGTCCATTAGGGTCAGGATCACAGAGACCTTCAGACAGGTCGTAAACAGACCACCCCCCCCCCCAGTTTTAACCACATTATCCAAATGAGATTATCATTCGTCCGTCTGACCGCCGCCATCGAACCTGATGCTCTCCCGTCTGACGGACCCTACCCCTGGAACCAGGACCGGACCCTCCTGCTGGACTGGAAGACGTGTAGATGAGGAGGTTCCTCATGGGAGTGGTCTTAGTGTAAAACCTCAGGAAGAGATTTCTCCTCCGGATTCTTTCATGACATGATGGAGGAGGAGGAGGAGGAGGAAAGTCCTGAGGAAGCTTTGGGGGACAGGTGT
>VRLP01008055.1:0-17500 GCA_009660295.1 Lophius piscatorius
GAATCCCTCCTCCTGTAGGTCTGTCTGGGTTTGAATCCCTCCTCCTGTAGATCTTACTGGGTTTGAACCCCTCCTCCTGTAGGTCTGTCTGGGTTTGAATCCCCCCTCCTGTAGGTCTGTCTGGGTTTGAATCCCTCCTCCTGTAGGTCTGTCTGGGTTTGAATCCCTCTCCTGTAGATCTTACTGGGTTTGAACCCCTCCTCCTGTAGGTCTGTCTGGGTTTGAATCCCTCCTCCTGTAGATCTGTCTGGGTTTGAATCCCTCCTCCTGTAGATCTGTCTGGGTTTGAATCCCTCCTCCTGTAGATCTGTCTGGGTTTGAATCCCTCCTCCTGTAGATCTGTCTGGGTTTGAATCCCTCCTCTGTCTGGGATGCTCTCTGTGCTCTGTGCTGTGCTCTGTTACTAAATCAGAAACTTTATTAGAGCAGACAGTAACACAATTACACCCACAGCCAGCAGAAGATGGAGAACAGAGACAATATCTGTAATTACAGTCTCTGCGTGTGGACGCCAGACGTATCTCAGTCCAGCCCTGAGATGATGGAGATAGAAATTATTAAGATGCTAATAAGATTAGACGATTCGGGTAATCGAGCTTGATGCAGATCATTCTTTGTCTCCCCGTTATTCTGTTTTATTCCTTCACATCGTAAAAGGCCCAGAATGCACTCTGGTAGCGGACCCATTGGCTCACGTCTCTTGTGTTGAAGCACCATTTTTTCTGATGATGTCACACATTAACAACCGGCTGCTGAAGTTTCAGAGATAATCCGGACTTCAGTTAACTCTAAGCAGAATTGAGTCAAAAGCGACCGTGGCTTCAGTTTGGCGTCTTAACCGCACTGAGTCCAGTCTGGCTGATGACTGGTTCTAAATTCTCCTCCACAAGTTGGACCCACCTTAGTGGACGCCGTGACTAGAGTCTTGACACGTTGATGCTTCACATGGTGGGCTCTTTGCCTCTGCTTTGTCGACCCGCCTGGATTCGGCTGTCTCAGCCCTGTGGGTGGTCTTACTCCATCAGGCAGAGAGTTTCTGAACCACGCTCTCCAAAGAGGTGACATCAGTAGTTTAGCCAAAGTGCAGTGGTTCTGTGTGTCTGGCCCGTCAGACCTGAGCTTCCAGCCGGGGGGGATGTGTGTTTGGGAGGTCAACTCTATTCATGATGCCGGTGTTTTACGCTGCCATCTGATCTGGAGAGACCTGCAGAGAGCGCTCATGTGGGAGTCTTGGACTGGTTTACTGGGTCATCTGCAGACTCCCCAGGTCTCACAATCTTACATTTGGGTCTGTAGACCCACCGTGGGGTGGTCCATATGCTGGGGGGGTTAGGCTGGCTCCTCCGCTCTCCTGTACGTTCACATCTTCATTCCCTGGTAGATTTTTTATGTAAATGGCTCCACAGGATCTTTTCTGTTTCACTTTACTCTTGAGTTTTTGTGTGTGTGTGTGTTGTTTGTGTGTGTGTGTTGTGCATACAGAGACACAGCACCATGTTGGTCCATCTGCTCAGATTCTGCAAATGAGTGAGCTCATTAGTGAGTGTAAATCAGACAGTAATGAATCTCTGAGGGTTCATCAGTGAGCAAAACACAAGACCTCGTCAATTCCATCTTTATTTATTCTATTCCAAATCAGTGCTGCCAGTTACAGCAAACTATAACTTAGTTTACAGTATCAGTTACTGTAAACTATCAGTTACTGTAAACTATCAGTTACTGTAAACTATCAGTTACCGTAAACCAGCAGTCTCTGCAAGGGGGCTTAATAACTTTTCCTGCCACACATCCGTCTTGTCGTCATCATCTATTTAGGTGGCGCCTCGCGTTCTCGATGATTGATTGGTTTGTAGAGCGCCGTGCGTCTGACGTCAGTTGTCATCATCATCATGACATCACTATCATCATGATGACATCACTACCAGCAACAACAACAGAAAAACACAAAAAGAAACCTAATTCTGGTAGTTTCATGAAAACTGAAAATGACTTGAAAGTGTTTGAAGAACAAATCTTCTAGCCGAGGCTGCTGATGAAGCAACTCATGGACAGACCAGCTGGTCGCCGTGGAGACTCTCCTCCTTCTCCAGCCTGATAGTACTTCATCAAGTAGTTGGCCGGCAGTAAATACTGATTTAGCAGGTTGTCTTTTGATAAGGTTCATCAGAATCATGCCTCCACATCTGACGTTAATTTGATTTGCTGTGATGCGATGGATTTCCAGACTTTGGATCTTTTGTTCATCAGAGTTCAGAGTAATGATGATGGGGTTTGTCTGTGTGTCGCCCCCCGCAGGCTCCACATTGCCGAGACAGGGCCCTCAGGTTCAGAATGGCCCCACGCCAGAGGAGCTGGATCTGCAGAGAAGGTAAGACCAACCTAACATACGGGTCTGCAGTTTGAGCAGCGCCCCTGGGTTTAAATGAGACGGGTCTTGTCACACACTCACTCACTCACTCACTCACTCACTCTGCATGATATCAGCCGTGCGCCCGGACAGGGACGCATCACGGGCCGGTGGAGGTAGATCTTTTTGTCTTCACCCTCTCCCGCTGCATAAAACCAAGCGTCAAACTAAAGCAGGACTATTTGTCCCCACAACAAATTCCACCTCAGGATTCCGGGAAGAAAACAAAATATTATTTTCAAACTTCATCGCCAAAACCATTCGCCAAAAAAAAAAAACCTGAGTCACGCATCTTCAGTCTGAGGGACAACGTTAGTGATTCCCAACCGACCATTCCAGAGGAAACTCCTGTAGTGTGAGCCGTGACCTGCTGAGAGCATTATGGGATGGCCCGTCTGGAAACTCCATGGTCTGATGGTGGCTCCGTGGAGCAGAGTCTCCTTCTGTGGAACTGAAGAACAATGAAGGGATTGTTTTTTAAAAGTTGTCAGAGCTCAGCAGCCGACTGCTGAGAGACTGGTCCTCTTCCTCCTCTATCAAACCTTAGATGTACACGTTTTCTGAATAACTTTATTTTTCCATTTAAAAAAAATAAATAAATAAATAAAAAATACACACAAAATGGATACGCAAAGATAAATATACAATTCTACTCAAGTACTGTATTTAATACCAACTTGAGGTCGTTGTACTTTACATGAGTATTTTCATAGAGGTTTTGGTTATTGGTTATTTGCAGTGTATTTGTTACAGTGTTGTGTTTGAGCACTGGTTGGTGGGTGAGGCAGGAAAGTGACCTCACCAGGGCAGAACGGGTGATTGACAGGAAGAGCACACAGTTTCTGACTGGGTCTTACCGGGCGGTTCTGTTCCGTTCTGTGCCAGACTTTGTCTCGATGTACATGATTATTATTATCATTAAAATTAACAGAAAACCTCTGTATTAGTCTTGGTACTGAGTCTATGCTTAATTTAAAAATTCCCAATTTGTACAGCGCAGGGGTTTGGGGGCTTTTCGTTGATACATCCAAAAAGCCCCCAACCCCCTGCGAGACCATATTTAAGATATGACTTCATCATCTTCTTTTCACTCTTCTTTCATCAAGAACCGGTTCTTCAGAGGTGATCTCGGTCTGAATGGACCAGCTGGGATTGCGCTGATCAGGTTTGAAGGTTTACAATCAGCCTGGATGAAGGAACGTTAGAATATTCATTGTGTCATCCTTTAGAGATATCTCTCTCTCTCTCCCTCTCTCATTCTCTCTCTAGCTCTCTCTCGGCCGAGCATTCTTCAGGTGTGAGTCAGAGTTCTTTATGGTTGAGGTGATCCTCGGATCTGGAACCAATTTAACAGACTGTTTGTCTGTGAAAGCCGGATGGATGTTGCCGCCAGCTTCCCTTCCATGTATGCTCTATCTCTCTCTCTTTCTTCCTCTCCCCTTTTTGATTTCTGACCCTTTTGTCTCCATCCAGCCTAATTTGCCCCCCCCTTCTTTCCGGTCACGCTCCATATTTAGCCGCAGATGACAGACAGGCAGCGAGTGGATCAGTGACTGAAGTCGTGTGCTGATACAGAGGCCGGTATCAGCCTGCTGGGGGAGCGGATGTGGGATGGAGGAGGAGGAGGAGGAGGAGTGATGTGTGTAGAAATGACTTGGCAGCAGGTTCTCTCATCGGGTTCTGTGTTTCTTTAAAAGGAAAGCTAGAATACTGTAAACTCTGGAGGCAGTCCAGGGAAACTCTGTTGGGTTGTTTTTTAGCTGAGCTGCAGCCCGCCGTCAGTCGTCCAGTCCGGTTCTGAAGGTTCTCCACAAACTGAGAAAAACATCGGCGCTCTGATTTTTATCTAAACAAACACTTTCAAATCGTTCAAGGGCCAGGGTATAAAATGTAGCGTCATCTAGTGGTGAAGATCCACACTGCCACTAGTTTTACGCATTCGGCGCACTGATCACAATCTGAGAGGCTACGGTGGCCTAAAGGTGTCCAAAGGTGTCACCCAGTGGCCCGTCAAGTGATATAATAAGGAAAACAATTGGTCAGAGTTTACATGTATGAAAATGAATATTATTATTTGTTCAGCATGTGGAAGCGTTGTGGTGGATCTCACCGTCAAAGATGAGCACAAAACCCGGATGGAAGAGAGATTTCATTGCGAGCTATTTCAACTGGCCGTTTTCCAGAAACGACTTCAAAATGTTCAAATTTTAATTCTGCAAGAAAGCGGATTAAACTGAATGAAGACCCACATTTTCTTCTCATATCTTCAAGATGAAGGCGCAGAAAGATGATGAAGAAATACTTCAAGCCTGAAAACCGATGAAGAAGAAAAAGATGGAATAAGTTCTTCCCATCATCTCCCTCCCCCTAAATATTATTCTTCAACTTATATTCAACTTATAAGCTTTGACTTTTATTTTAATAAGGATCTTAATTTTAACACTTGAAGGCTACCGTAGATCCTTGGACAGGGAGGGGTGAGCTGAGGTTGGTAAAATAAATAAACAAAATCGGTACCAATAAAGGCAAAACTCCGCTCCCATGATGCCTCTGTAGAGTCGTGTTTTTTTAACCACGGCTCCGTGTGACAGCTAGTGCTTTGGCTTCGTCTCCCTCCATTAAGTTTCCATTCTTCTCCTCAGGAAAGTGTTCCTCGCTGAAGCAGGAGGCCTGAACCGCAGAGAGAGAGGGAGTGTGAGATAGAGATAGATGGCGGGGAGTTTCTAAACTAGAGCGAGGTTCCCGTCGTTGTTCCTCTCTGCCTCATTAGAGAAGATGAAATCAGCAATGAATGGAGCTTCTCTCAGTCTCCACGCACGTTCAGTCATCAGTATGGCCGACTGGTCTCCTCCCTGCGTGAGGGGTAAACAATGACATCATTCATCTGTGGAGAGGCCGGAATATTCAGATGTTTGTGGGATTTTTCCCCAGGGTCTCATGGCAGCAGGAAAATATGAGCCGCATCGTCTCTTCTCCCTCCACCCCTCTATTCATCTACTGTACTTCCTCTCTACCGCTCCCTCATACTGAGATATGGATGGATGCATGGATGGAGGAGAGGTGGACCATGTGATTAAAATTTTCTCTGTATGATGAAGTGGATTTATTCTTGAGGTTGGTGTTAGCTGTCACTCAGGAAGCTGCTCTCAGATTAAGAAACGGGAGCTGTAAATAATGGGCGGCGGTAAATATAGCGGTGGGCTGCGTGGGAGCCTGGCAGTGTGCGTTGGAAGCGAGAGGAAATGTAGCCTCGTCTTGAATTAAAGAAATGAAAGAGAGGAACAGGATCTGAATGTGTGTGTGCTCGATGTGTGTGTCTGGTTTAATTGAACACAAACTCATCTATAACCGATACTGGCTCTGATAACCGGGTCAGGGGTCTTCTGTTAGTGGGACGCGTGACATATGGAGTGTACTCTTAACTAGCGTGGACCATCTGCTCTCTGATCCATTCAGACAACACTTCCTGGTTCTGTGAGCCAATCACACGGGCCGTTGATTCCACATTTGAGAGTCAGCTAAGTTGTCACCTGTGTCAAAAACCAAGTGTGACATCAGTTTCCTGAATAATGACCTCATGATCAACTCATTAACCAGTTTGGTTATGTTAAGTGCATCATCTGCTCCAGAATTTTAACCAGAACAAATAGACGTGATGACATCACTCCTGATTCAGCCTCTTAGATTCGCTTCCAAGGTCTGCTGAGTCAGCCATCTTTATTAAGTCAGTTCTTAAGACGCACTTTAATTTGAACTTTAAATTTCATTATTATCCCTTTTGTACTTATTTTAAGTATTTATTTAAAAGTTTATATACCTCCATGTATTTAATATATAAATGATGGTATTTAATAGGCTGATCATACCGACCCTTTTTACATTTAAGATTTCATTTTAGCAAAATGAATCAAAACACAGAAAGAAACATATATATATCACAATAAAAAAATTATGTGTTTTTATTGTGATGTTTGTCTTTCTGTCTTCCTCGTTGCACTCTGATGTCGTTTATTCGTTCCGTGTCTCTACTGGTTGCATGAATCATTCACGCTTCACTTTTTCAGTGCCTTCTTCATCTCTTTTTGAGTTTCTGAATATAATCCTGAAATAATGAAAGGTCCTGCCGTTGCTTTGCAAACCATTGATCTTGGTACAGCAGCTGTCCTCCCTCACCTTTCTTCCTCTCAGTTTTGACAAGACGCTGTTTGATGTTTCCGGTATTTTTGCCTCAATCATAGTGAGTTACAGCAGAGCGGACAGGAACCTGTGTTAATCTGCATGTATGACCGCATGCAGAGATCCAGGCTGTGCCGCCACCCACACTCCCTTAGCAACCGTTTCCCCGGCAACGCTCGTTGGGAGGTGAGTACGATGCTGTCTTAAACAGCGCTGGAGGGTTTGTTTTGCACAGCTTTGAATCCGGTGACATTCTCCTGCAAAGGCTGAGAGAAGAGGACCCAACTGCAGGTCCACCTGTGAAACATTCAGACCATCAACAAAAGAAGTTAAAATAAAAGAAACGAAAAGAACGTTTCTAGCGTCAGCAGTTTATGAAGTATCCCAAAGTATCTGACGTCCATCCAGAAGCTCCTCCTCCTCATGTCTGTCCACACCTTCAGCAATCAAATCAGTCATGCAGTTAAATAAGCTCTGAAGCCGATTACAAAAACTTAAAGAAGACCACAGTAGTTCCTGAAAGAAAAAAAAAGGAATTAAGTCGTCTGCTGTTATATTTCAGAATCATTTGACCGACTGGTTCTGGGCCCTTTTTATACACTTAAAAATTCATTTTATGAATGAAACTTTACATAAAATCCTCAAACTTTAGTAAATCCTACTTTTTAAGGATTATCCAATGGTGCCATTTCATTGGTTTCTGATCCGGTGTTTTGAAAACTTGCTTGTTTTATGATGATATACGTCTCATTGCTGATTGGGTGGTCCGGCCCCAGACGGTGACACAATTAAGAAAAATTTGACACTACCATAGTATGCAAATATAGTTTGGCTACTTTTGTGGCTAAAAGTTCTACTAATTTGCTTAACATTTTTATTTTGAATCTAATACAACAACTAGACATATAGCTCCCTCTAGTGGACATAGCTGCTATTTCACCACCAAAATGGCATTCTAGGGTCAAAATCCCATTGGCTATCCAACAGGTCCAAGTAGAGAGTCCGCCTAGTCCTGTCCCAAAAAAACTCAAGTCTCAAAGGTTTGCATTTTTATCTCCCCATCAAAACAATGATTGGAGAAGATCCGCACGGTTCCTGGATCTAGGCTGGGTGGAAGCCACCTCAGCCGGATTAGAGATTCCTCCTCTGGAGGTTTGAACACCAGCAGATCATCATGACAGGCCGTGTAGCACCTGTCACACTCAGGAAGGGGTCCAATTTAGCTCAAAGGTTTAATTTTCAGAGCCATCGTGCCGCCAAATTCTAAAATACTCAACGTTTCCCCGGCATAGGCTCTGGGGGAACCGGTAACAGACACCTCCAAGCTGCAGGAACCAGTGACGCTACGAGCGACACGTGTTTGACGAGACAACATATCTGCTGTCGAGATTTTACTCTACGTTTTTCAGCTGCTGTCGAGACTCTCTTGGCAGCAGAAGGGTTTGGTCATTTAGCTGCTGAGTGTTGTTATTAAAGCTGTGGCAGAGAGAAGCTGCTCTCGCCGCACAAGAACGTTTCTGCTGAGCCGTGTCTCTCCGTCGTACAACAATACAGGTGTCCTCCTGAAGAACCTCCGTCTGTCTGCTCCTCAAACACAGACACACCGTTCCTCCACACTCTCGTCGCTGCAGACGGCTTATTTTAAGTCGTGTGCACATTGTTCTGGAATGTCATGATCTCCTGCTGGGGGGAATGCTGTGTGCGTGTGTAGCATTTATAAATTATACTTACTGTGTGTGTGTGTGTGTGTGTGTGCGCGCGCAGCTGTAGGTGACCTAGTTTGCCCTTTGTTAAGGCAAACAAGATGGTTTATTCTACCAGGAAACCCCACAGCAGCTAATTCAAAGCGCCAATGTCCTTTCAGGGTAAATGTGGCAGAGAGTATAAAAAGTCTGTAGGACATTCACCAACGCCAGCGCCGCCATTTATCTCCCAGAAAGAAAACCACTAGACATCAGCAGCGCAGAGACGGCCTTCTTAATTAAAACAGATTCAGCAAGTTCCTGTGAACGCAGGAAGAATGATAAATGACAGTCTCACTGAGTTCAGAACCCGTTGTTGGACTTGTAGAAAGACTTTATTATGATTGTATCCGGAGAACAACGACCACCAGAGTGTGAGTCCTGATGGTGCCAGAGGTAAACAGATATAGTGTTAAACAGGATATGAGACGACAACCACCAACAACTCAAGCCTCAAGCCTCTCGGATGATGATAGATCCGACGGTTTCAAACGTCGTGTCACATATTTCCGGGGATCTAGCCACTAGATGGTGGTGTAGAGTCAAAATTAGAGGAGGGGGATGTCAGGAAAATGAAGGTTGTTCGACTTGGCTTCAATTGGAAATAAGGAAGCAACATAGAATTAGTAGGTTATAGGTGAAATTAAAGTTGTTTATTAAGTATTTAAGTCAGTTACACAATTCAATTATTGATAAAAGGAGGTGCTGTAACTAAGGATGGGGTAAAAGACCAAACAAGTGCTGTTTAAAACACAGAAAATAACAAAACTAAAAGAACTAGCTGGAAAACAAATTAAAATAAACCATTTAAATCGTCCCCAATCCCCTGCATTTTACAAACTATTACTGTAATTGATCTCTAAGTAATATGAAGTTATTTCCGAAAAACTATGTTTTTACTCACTAGGTCCTACTAGTAAGTAAAAAAGAATGGAATAACTATCTCCCTAGTGGCGGAAATATAAAACTGACCTTTACCAAAAATCAATCCAGTTCTTCCTCGCACTAATGTTTAATGGGTATAACGTTTTTGAAAGAGGGATGCGATAGTTTTTGAGATATAGAGTTACCCTGACGGATCTGCGGCGGACATGTCAGGGTTCCAATAATAAAAAAGTGGAGTCAGTTGTGTTTTAAAAATACGTCACATGTGATGTGAGATGTGAGATTTTTGCTTTTTTGACTTCACATTTTTCTTATTTGAATAATGGCCACACCGCCCCTGAGGTTTCCGATGGTTTTTCTCAGTTTCATCATTTCATTCATGGGTTATTTTGGGACCAGTCTTTAACCTACACGCTAGAATAAATCTGTTAGTTAGTACATCCTCTCCTTATTCTACCAGGAAACCCCACAGCAGTACTTGTTGAAGCTCTGGTTGGGACCGTAATAGAAGTTCTGTATATTATTAGTAACAGCTGGGGCTCCTGTACCATCTGTTCAAAATGAATATAAATTACCTTTAGGTTGCATCAGCTCCCTCACTGCACATCAGAGTGTGTGTGTGTGTGCGCGTGTGCGTGTGTGTGCACACTAAAATACACCATTAGCATGTCACCAACTACCACCACTCTCTCACCCCTGGGAATACTCTCCATTACTTCCTCCATCTCACTCCAGAAATTCTATCTCTTCAAAACTCACAACCAACTTGTCGGGCAAAAGCGCTGACAACATTTAACATTACACCATCAAATTCTATCTTCAGACTCATCACTCTGTCTGACACTCTCTTCATCTCCAGAACATACTTCACTAGCTCCTCCTTCAGAATCATCCCTACCGCATTTCTCCTCCCATACACACTATGATAAAACAGTTTGTACCCTCCTCCATTGCCTCGAGCCTTGCTGCCGTTCCTCCAGGTCTCTTGGTCACATAATGTATCCACCGTCCTTCTCTCCATCATATCAGCTATCTCTCTACCTTTTCCTTTCAGCATGCCAACATTTAAAGTCCCTACTCTCACCCCTACACTGCTGCCTTTGCTCATCTCTCTGTGTCTCGGCATGTTTCCCTTTTCTCAAGCTTCTTTTTCTTCAACCAAAAGTAGCATAGTTTCCGTCAGCATCCCGCTGATTAACAATGCCAGTGGCGGTCGTTGTAAACCGATCCAATTTGGAAAATTAGTTTCCTATTCCACATATTGATTTGACATCTATCCGGGCTTGGGACCACATTGTGGTTGAACATTTTCTTTATTATTCCTTACCACATATGGGTGTTTCTACAGAAAAGATGTTGAGTTGTCACATTGTTCCAGCTCTGGGCTGCTGCAGTGTTTGCTGTCTTGTTTCGGAAAAGATCTGCGCCGCCCCCTCTGATCTGCCTGATTAGCACAGATTTTATTACACCATCACATATACCAGTATGCGTAGTGCAGCGAATCCCACAGGGACTAATGTGTTATTGGAGGTGTTACCCCCCTCATGCCCCCCAGAGGAGGCTGTACATTCCCCAGAGACCTGGCCCTGCCACGCTTGCTTCGGCCGTAAATCCAGGTTATCCCTGTGTTTCTCTAATTACATCAAAGGAACACTGAGACACCGTGAGAACTGGGCCACTGTGTGTGTGTGTGTGTGTGTGTGTGTATCAAATGGTGTGTATTGGGTCAGGTGTCGGAGCCCGTATGTATATTTTTTTCACTTTTTTTAAGCGTTTGATGGTCTGAGGTTTTAGTCGGGGTGAAGACTTGAGCCAGGCTCTTCTCACGTCTGTATTGTATGAAGACTGGAGCAAGGGGAGACTGACAAACATAAAGATAGAATTTCCTAAAAATCCTCTTCACACCCTTCGCCTACATCTCATTGGTCAGGATCCAGCTGAGGAGCTGGTGGATGATCTGAGCTTTCTGTCACCGATCAGCTCTGCAGGTTAATCAGTGTTGCTCCTACGCATTGCTCAGACAATGCAACCAAAAGCTGCATTTCCTAAATTGACTGCAGATGTGATGCCTCCTCAGGAGTAAAGGCCTTCTCAAATTCTGCCTGTCTATTAACTCCTCCTTCTCAACAGGCCATAATCGAGCCTTTGTCTAGTTTTTTCTACTTTTTTTAAGGGGCACAATGTTAGAATTTAATATAAACATAGATTAATGTCTCAGCCAAAGGTTGAAAAATGTTGATGTAGCTCCCCCTAGTGGACCTAGATGGTAATTTGCAGCCAGAATCCCTTTTCAGTATCAGTCTGTTGTTTGAGAAAAGCCTCTTTACTTTCTATCTTTCTATCAATTACAATCCTTTCACATGCCTTGAATGAATAGAGACATTATTCTACCTGTGTAAGACACAGGAATTATTATAATTAAAGGGTTACAAACTTTTGCAAATTCATTAGAATGACCCGACAGCAACAGTCAATTTTTTTCCCATCTTATGATAATATCGAACATCTCTGATGCATCCAGCATTGAGGAATTGGTGACTTCCTGCTTAGCAGTATTAGCTTCCTGGCTAACAGAGTTGCGGATGCTATCCTGTGTCCTGCTTTAACCAGGAGTCTGATCAAAGGACAGTCTTACCGTATTTTACCGACGTGTGCGTTTGACAGAGACTGGATGATAACGAACGTTACTCTTCAGAGGACGGTGTGGCAGGAGGATGACTCTTACCAAAATCCTCCTGGGAGTCCAAACCTGCTCTGTGTGTGCGTGCGTGTGTGTGTGTGTGAGACTTGGAAAGCAGTGCGTGTGTTTATTTGTGTCACTTACAAACTGCTTCATGTGTGTGTCACCTGTGAAGCAGTGTCTGTGTGTGTCACCTGTAAGACAGTGTGTGTTTCTGTGTCACCTGTGAAGCTATGTGTTTGTGTGTGTGTCACTTGGGAAGCAGTGGGTGTGTGTGAGTGTCACCTGTGCGGGTGCAGATGTTGTTTGTGCTGATGATTTTTATCAGTGAGTCAGCACTAATGGAGCAGGATGAGTGAGGAGAGATGAGCCTGACGGGACTGGACCTGATGAGGGTGTGTGTGTTTTGGCTCTAGACCCACTTCCCACCGTCTCTCTCCTCTCGCTGTTATAATTTATGATTTTGACACTTGCTCATTTAACAACAGCCCTATTTATAACCGACTAAAGTCATGGAGTGTGACGAGACAATCAACTCTTTCCAATCAGATCAAACCTGAGAACCTGACAGATCACAGTCTTAATCTTTGCTCCCCCCCCCCTCCCATGCAGTAAAAATGTAAATGCATGAGGAACTCCATATTATGATGTCTAGTCTACTGGTTCAGAACATATTGAGAAGTGCAGGTCTTTTTGGAGGTCTGCTGGAGTCCAGACCTCCAGGGGTCAGAGCTGTTTTAGAGGCAAAATGGGGACCTACACGATATAAGGCATGTGGTTATAATGTTATGGCTGGTTGGTATGCATGTTCAGTTGATCTTCCCATGTCTTGCACTCATTTGATGTTCTCATGCTCTGCAGCAGTTTTGCCACAGGAATCTCCCCTGGTTTTTCAAATCTCAAACAATGGGAAGTGGCTTTCAGTCATTTTCACATTCATGCATAGCCACACACACACACACAAACACACACGCACACGCATGGTCATCATGGTTTACCCCCACTGGCTACACCAGTTCTTCTTCTCTCTGCCATCTGATGACACCTAGTGGCCAAACATTGAACTGCAGAAGCAGTTTTACGATTCTCCACAAACACAGTGGATCCTTGAGGACTGTAATATTTAGACGTCTTTATTTTCATACTTACTTATATTTAGTTATAGCATTATTGCTTATTCTGTGTACATTCATGCCTTTATTTTTTAGCTTTTATTTCACTGTCTGTCATACTGCTGGCTCTTCGGCAGTCTGAGGTCACAGGAGGCTTTTTCCACCACAGGCAGCCCTCAACTTAATGTGTGTGTTCATAAAATACCCAGATTTGAGCAGAACCGTCTGTCGTTGCATAACTACTTGGTTATTGTGCCTCAAAGCAATTATTATATAATGACATGTCTTATGTAATGATAGTAATTAGCTGGGGGTCAGGGGGGTTAAACAGACCCCATGCTAATTTACTGCTTTTCCTTCATTCGGCTTGAGTTTCAAGTCTACTAAACAGAAGTCCAGTTGCTTCAGATTCAACTTTCAAGGAGGAAAAGCTACGCATGACATTCATTCTGCCTGTATTTGTCATTTATGTCCTCCACATCTTATCCCTCTCTGCCCGAACCTTCTCTGTAGACCCTCATCGGTGGCTGTTCCACTGAAGTTCTTGTGAAGCAAAACATTTTGGATGCGGCCTTCGATGAGCTGATCATAGAGGAGTTGCAACAAAAAGAGACCAAATGATGACCTTCTCTCTCTTCCCTTCCTCCTCCGCTCTCCAGGCAGCTCCAGGAGCTGCAGAAGCAGAAGGAGATGGAGCGGCAGGAGCAGGAGCGCCTGGAGCGAGAGATGCTGGAGCGCGAGCAAGAGGAGCGTGAACGTCAGGAACGGGAACGTCAGGAGCGGGAGACGCAGGCGGAGAGGGAGCGACTGGAGCGGGAGCGCCAGGAGCAGCAGCAGCAGCAGCAGGAGCGCGCCGAGCGCGAGCTGATGGAGAGGGAGAAGGCGGAGAGAGAGAGGATGGAGAGGGAGCAGCAGGAGCAGTTGGACAGAGAGCAGCAGGACTGGGAGAGAGGGAGACGCATCTCCAACGCTGGTGAGTGACGCTCCTTGGTTTCCTGCTGTCACACATTGGTACAATCAGACGGTCCGTACGGAGACTGATGGTCTGAGTTTAGCTTATTTTATAGATCTTCACATTTATTTCTTAGATCAGTGAAGTTCATCTTCAGAAACACTTCTCCTCATGTATAGAACAGCAGCTTCACCTGGGTTTTACTGCAACTGCATGCTGCACGGGGTTAAAGGTCAATCATGATATTTCATTCATTTATCTGAATCTCCTGAATGGATGTAGAGACTTGTGTCGACCAGGAGTTTAACCGTGACGCTGAAGTTTGGACCTGTCTTCTCACCTACTACACCCTAACTGCATTAACCGCATACTAAACATGAGAACGTGAATTTACTGCATGTCTGCCGATGTCTGCATTCGTTTCTGTGAAACTTTAACCTCCTAAGAGAAAATGTGCAGGTTAGGGTTACGATCTCAGTTTTACTGGAATTCCTGATTTGAGATGGCTGAGGTGATAAACAGGAGGAAGTGATCTCGGTCTGTCGTCCAGTGAGAGGTTCAGCACTCATGTCACCTTCCTTTTGAGATACACCTCCTCTTCCTCACACCTCCTCATTCGGACCGAGTCGTACAAAATCCTGCAAGTACGAAAACGAGGGCACAGAGTTATATTTAATTTATCCAGAGGTAGGTTTATGCATATCCTAGATTACAAGTGACATCATAATAATTGTTTAATTGCGACATAGGGAGCTTTTTTGTTTTGTTTTTTTTAATAACTCTTGTCAAAAATAAAACAATTTACTTCATCGCTCTTTACTTAAGATTAACCTGCAACTGAAACCTTTTTAAATCAATCAACTCTAAAATTATGGAAATACGACGCACAGATGGAGAGGATAGCTTTGATTATCCTTTTTTAATGATGAAGTAATTTCTTAAATTATCTTGAGATTATTGATTGTATTTATTGACAAAAATTATTATTCAATTTGACATATTTTGAATATTTTTCCTATCATTTCTACTTAAACCACGTCTTAATTTAACCTGACACCCAGTCATTTCATAACAGTTGATTTTTTTTATTGAATTATCTATTTTGGGTGACAATAACTTTGTAGGAAAACACGTCTTTATTGTTCAAACGGATTTCCACCGCTCCTGCTGGGTGGCGCTGTGGGCGAGCACAGTAATCCTTACAACTGAAAACTATCAGCGAGGCACACAGCGAGGTGTTTCTGTTTATTTTGAGTACAAAAATGTAAGATATTTGGAAGTACTTTCGTGATAGTTGATAATAAATTGCTAGAATTTAAGGTTGTTAAAGTTTTCTCCTCTGGAGAGAATTATCTGGATAAAGTGAGCACGCCACAGGACGGAGCCACAAAATTCGACCTAACATTGCATCACCTTCAAATTAATTATACTATATATATATATATATATATATATATATATATATATATATATATATAATTAGTTAAATCATTTATTTTTTCGTCCCTTTGCAAGAGAAGACTGTTGAATGAAACTAATCATCAGTCGTAAATGTTTTCCTCTGTTGCCGTGGCGACACACGTCAGCTGTCTGAGTGAACTGATGATGCAGTTCATATTAAAACGTTAAAAGCGGTAACGGTTTGACACTAACAGGAAGTGAGAAACGACTCGCATGTACCGCTCTACTACTTTGACAGTTTGAGACGCTTTTTCATTTCCTGTGTATTGATTGCATTATGGGAGAACGGGGAGCAGTAATTGAAGATTCATTGTGTAACATCAGAGCTGTGGTGGCAAATAATCTGCGATATGATAAATATATCAAGATACAATGTTTTTTTGGTCGGCATTGGGGCTTCAGGCGTCTTCCTTATAAGGAAAGTGGCTGGACAGGGCATGCATCAATGAGTTGACCTTAAAGTTATATAAAGTCCTGCTTTACATGTAAGTCAATATATTCCCTCCTGTGGGTTTCAGAAAAACAACCGTTTTGACGACAGTCAGCTCAACCTTTCAGTAGACGTCACATGACCACGGTATTGCAGTGATGTCACAGCACTGCTTAACCACAGGTTTTCATTAGATCAACTGAAACCCTATGGTTGGTTTAGATTTACTCCTTGTCTTAGTGATCTTTTGATTAGCAAGCATAGCCCTCAGGTTCCAGCGGTAGAGGTTTAAGGAAGGTGCTACCACAGGAGAATCTACTTGTTCTCGCAGATGAAGATGCTTCCGGTTCTGAGACCTTCTCTTCAGTCCAAAGAGTGCGATATAACAGGTGGAAACCCTCTGATGGGAAAGCATTTTTCTTTCCTCTCTGTTCTTCCCAGTCAGAGCTGGAAGTATTCTGGCCTACATTACTCATCTGCCCATCGGCTGGACCGGCGCTGGGAACAGATTACCAGGACATGACTGGGCCACGGGGCAAATGATCGTGTCAGTCAGTGCACCTGATTTTAGGGTTGAGTGCTTTATCTCTGAAAGAGCACTGCCAGCCTCTGCAGCATTTCCTGACATACATAAACATCTGTACATGTAATGAAGAGGTTCTGATGGTTGGAGGCAGAGCAGGCTCGACGGTATGAACGGGCCTGGAGGGCCTGGGCCCACCCACATCTACAGCTGGCCCTGCAAAATGATAGAGTACATGTTTATTAACCTTTATTCAACCAGGAGAATAAAAACCCCAGAGACCAAGGATTGTCTTTTGTAAGGAAGACCCGACCAAGAAGGCAGCAGCACACGTCATAAATAACACACGGAAAAACACAGTGTACAAATACAGGAGCAATAAAAATACACAATGGTATCATATTTTAAAGTGCATGTAGAGATGTTTTAGTTTTTTTTATCAAATTAGTATTTAATACTCCTTGAAGATATAAATGACTGTTGTCCTTTCTAAACAATAGGAGATAATATTCATAAAACTACTGTAGCCCTTTTTAATGGTTTTGCCCAAGCAAATGATCCAAGCAACTTTATGTTTTTTCTTTATTAAGCCTTTATTCCGTTTATGTCGAGTACTTTTATACTGAATGAGCTAGAGTGGAAGTTAAAGCCAGCGTCGTGTGTGTGTGTTCTGAATAATGAAAATAAAGTACGAGCACTCCTCTTCCTGTTGAATTAACGAGGTAAAAACCCTCTGCAACAAATGCAAACTCATATATGGCATGTAAATACTTTGATGTTAACGCAATTAATTTTTGAACTCTTTTGGATGGGGAAACTTCCTTTTAACTTGTGGAAATAGAGTGCCCACCCAAAATTACAATCCCGGCGCCGCACCTTGTGCCTAAACGCTTAAAACACCGGAGAAAAAAATTGTTAATAATGTTCATGTACAGCCACAACTCGGTTTAGTTTCCAGTTTAAAATATCAAATGTTAACATTCTTCAAGAACACGCAGGTCGTAAAGCGACGCAGTGATGGATCAGGCTGTGTGTGATGGAGAATGTAAGGAATGGGTCAGTGGGGAAGGCATCGATGTATGTCACACTTCAGAGCCACGCTCAGCATATTAGCATGCATGCATAAACACAC
>VRLP01008056.1:0-18494 GCA_009660295.1 Lophius piscatorius
TGGGTGGGTAGTTAGATGGATGGGTAGTTAGATGGATGGATAGTTAGATGGATGGGTAGTTAGATGGGTGGGTAGTTAGATGGATGGGTAGTTAGATGGATGGGTAGTTAGATGGATGGATGAGTGGGTGGATGGGTAGTTAGATGGGTGGGTAGTTACATGGGTGGGTAGTTAGATGGATGGGTAGTTAGATGGGTGGGTAGTTAGATGGATGGGTAGTTAGATGGGTGGGTAGTTAGATGGATGGGTAGTTAGATGGGTGGGTAGTTAGATGGGTGGGTAGTTAGATGGATGGGTAGTTAGATGGGTGGATAGTTAGATGGATGGGTAGTTAGATGGGTGGGTAGTTAGATGGGTGGGTAGTTAGATGGATGGTGGGTTGGATTGTTAGTCAGTTGGTTAAATGATGGTAAAATCCTTAGAGTAATCACCTGAGTAGGTAAATATAACTGGTTGTAATGTATTGAGTGATAACATTTAATGTTCCTGATTGTGCCGTCACCTCGTTAACTTCTTACAACCAGACCTTTAACTTCTTTTGTAGCTTAAAGAGATGTTTTCACTGAGCGCTGGTGGCAGAAGAGAGAGATGAAGAGTAGTACTGTAGATGAAGAGTAGATCTTCCTCCATGGAGGCGGCGTGAGACCCTCCCGGAGGACATGGTCCTGAAAGCGTCTTTGAGACGGACACAGTAAATGTTCATCAGGTGTTTCCTGACGTGTTGAAGGTGGAGGAAATGAGAAAGACTATAAAATGTGGGGGGGGGGGGAGTTTATGCAAATACACAAAAAAAAAAATAGTGTGAACCCATTGTGCTGCCAGATTTATTTATTCTTTATTTGTTTGAGAACTGCGGTAAAAAGATGAAACTTGTTTTGTCGGTTGTGGGTAAAAATGTTTTGCGTCTCTTATTTCCAGGGATATTCTACCCTGACATGCAGCATGGGAGACGACGGCAGGCCTGGATGGAACCGAGCGCTGCCTAGTTGTCAAGGTAACGAAAACTGAAGAACATGCTGGAAGGAGGTCGCACAGATTAAACTTAAGTTGCTGAGCGCTAACTTTCTGAATGTCTGATTATTTGTTTGATGGTACGAACCTTCTGGTCTCTCCAGCTCCCTGTGGAAGTCGCTCTATGGGAACAGAGGGAACAGTTCTATCTCCAAACTTCCCCAGGAACTACACCTCCGGACAGACGTGTGTCTACTCCATCTCTGTGCCTCGAGAGTTTGGTAATGCACATATTAATCTAAATGTTTACATAATATTAATACATGTCAGCATGTATATAAAAACACTACAACACTAAAACAGGCATAATCACGAAATAGAGGTACCACTTTATGTTTTAGGTTTACAATTAGGTTCTAAAGTAGGTTATAAACACTTCTTAAGTCATTACTTAACATTTATTACCAGTTTATAACATTTATCAATGCGGATCACTCTTTGGCAATATCCAGTTAGCAGTAAAGATAAGTGGGCTCACTATTTGGCAGGCGTCATGTCTCTAATATTGTTTATATTTAATGAGTTATGGCAGCGTATTCATGGTCTGTAGAGTTTTTACAACTTAATTAGTCATTATGTACTAAACATTTATTAATTCTCTGTGAGCGAGTCTTTTTTTTCATTCTATCAAAAGCAGATTTAAGTCTAAAGGGAGGTTTTAGCAGCAGAGATAAAACCTGTGATCACAATTCCCTCTGGCACATATTCTCTTGTTCTCTCTCTCAGTAAAACAAAATGACGTTAAAACTTCTTTGATTTCTAATGTGGAAGCGCCCTGAAGGAACCGCGGCCGACGTTAACCACTAAAAAAACTCACATCAAAAGAGGCTCGCCGGCCATTTGTCGGATTCCAGGTCAGAGTTTCATCATTAAAGCTGCATTAAAAGATGTGGCGGTTTTTCACTTGCCACGTTTGATCAGGGGTCCTAAAGTCAGACGCCACGTAGACCCGAGTATCGCAGCGACATCACACGAGGCAGTGTCGGGGAATCTAGGGACGTCAGAACAAATGTGAATCTCCTCACACATATTTAGTGAGAGCAAGAAGCGGCGTGTTCATTTTTGACCTTGGAGAGGAAGGCGGCTGGGTTTCAACTTCAGAAGAACCTCAGAGTTTCCTCAGCTGCCCCGCAGAGAGTCTCTGGGAACGTTCCTCTCGAAATCCTCCTCCAGGCGGGAAAAATCTAATTAAAATCAAATTATATTGAGGAAGCCGTGAACGGTCACATGGCCCCAGATATTCATCACGGCCCTTTTTCCCCCTTAATGAGTAAACAACAAGTTGTTTACTGTTATTTTCTGAATGTTCGTCACACATAAGGAACGTTTTCTTGTAATACACCTAGATTGTTGTGGCTTTGGCTACTATGTATGTTCTGGTTGTTATTAATTCAATAAGGTTAATTGTTTGGCTCATGGGCCTGTATAGTCGCCATGGCAACGACGATATTGGGTTTTCTTTTACGGGTGAAAACGAGTCGCTGTTCTTTCCATAAATAATACACTGGGGGGAAAAATTCCCCTTCGATGAAAAATGTAAAAATAATTCAAAGAAAGTGCTTCTAACTCGTAAAAGTTTAAAAAAAATATCAGCCAAAAGATTGAGTGAAATGTTTATTGGTAAGTTTTGTGAAACAAGACTTGATATTTAAATAAAGGACATGTTAAAATGAGCTGGTAAATCTCATTTTTAACTACATTCTACTAATATTAGAAAGTTTTGCGCCACATTACCTTTTTTTTTGTTTGATTTTTTATTGTAATTTATTTTTACAGTGTAGCTTTCTTTGATTGTTGTGAATCAGTGACGGTTGAGTCCAGGCGTCACAGCGTCACAGTGTGTGTCTGCACCAGGACCATCTCACCTGACGAGGGCGTTCAGGGATAATGACTAATTGCTGTATTTGATGCCCAATAGCGCCCTGAGGTGTTATGAACGAATAGCGGCGTTCCCTGCGGCCCATGATGCTCTCTGTCTCAGTACATCAGAGCGGCGGGTTCTGGAGTGTCAGCTCCGTGTAGACACTTTGACTGAGTGGAGCAAACATTTGGTTGGCCTAGTTATTACACAAGAACGCCTCCCTGAGTCTGCCGCACAGATCGCAGATGGTTCTGTTGGACTGCAGCGCTGCGGATTCACACCGCGTCCAGGTCTGTTCTGTAGAATTTATGGTCTGCGGTCAGAGTCAGAGTCAAAATCCAGATTTGAAATCCCTCCAGAGGACTAGTTATTGAATGTTTAATGACGTTTGACAGCTCAAACAAACGGCTCCTTCAGTTTTATCACCAGGTTGGGAGACTCCTGTTGAACCAGGACTTCCTCCTCCTCCTCCTCCTCTTCCTCCTCCTCCACGGAGCTGAAAGTCCAGCTTTTCTCCGTCTGATGTCAGGAGGAACGTTTCAATCATTTGATAACAGGTCCAGTGGCTTGATCCAAACGTCACGTGACGCGGCGAGGAGGGATTTCATCACCACTTAGCTGCCTGTGGATTCTGGTCCGAGGGTCCGGAGTCGATACGGCATCAAAACACTTTCAGCTGTGAACTCTAGCGGCTCTCTACAACACCAACTCATCCCCATTTAGACTGTATGACAACTGGACCTACGCTTCCCCGACAGCAAGGCCCCAATCCCCTGCGTTGTAGAAGTAATCCCCCTGACTGAACTACTCAAATTCAACGAGACGTTGTTTTTCACAGAGAAAGCTCCCCCTAGTGGTAAAATAAAAACTAATACCGTCAAATAATACAAGATAGATCGTGTGCAACAAATGTGGACGAAATTAAAATTGAGAAAATTATGGGTTGAAATCTTTTTAATCGAAAGCTCCCCCTAGTGGCAGAAATAGAAAACCTAACTTTCCCCAAATCACTCCAGTTCTTCCTCACGCTAAAGTCTATGTGGCTAGAAAATTGGAAAATGATCCATGAAACAGTTTTTCAGTTATGTTAACAAAACTGTGTTTTTCATTAAAAAAGAAGCTCCCCCTAATGACTAAGATAGGAACTACCAGAGTAAAATATGAAACTGTCTCAACCGTTGCTCCAATTAAGTCCAAATTAGATGCCTTTGAATCGACTGGAGGAGATCTGTCTTCTTTATATCGTAACTTATTATAGTAGTTCATATTTTACCCACAAGGGGATTTAAAAAAAAAGGAAATACACAGTTTTCTGAACATAACTCAAAAACTATGTCATGGATCATTTATTAATGTTATGCCCTCATAGACCTCAGTGCGAGGAAGAACTGGTCTGATGTTGGAAAAAGGCAGTTGTATAGTTCCGACACTAGGGGGAGCTGAAAGTTTTTGCACAATTCCTCAACCGTTGGTGCCACCTGGTCCAAATTTGGTGCATATGTATCGGGTCAATTGGATCTCTCTTGTAAATCATATTTTACTCACTAGGGGGAGCTTTCTTCACGATAAACGATGTGTTTCTGATAAAACTTCATATTGAGCTTGAAAGATTTCAATAAGGGGGCTTGTTTATATGATGCAGGGGATTGAGGACCTTCGGGGACTAGTTTTGACAAGTAAAGAGGATTTCCATGAAAGCAGACGAGGTTTCTGTTGGGAGCTGGAGCAGAGCTTCAGCAAAGAGCCCCAGCTCTCATGAGAGAGAGAGAGAGAGAGAGAGAGGAGAGAGAGAGGAGAGAGAGAGGAGAGAGAGAGAGAGGAGAGAGAGAGAGGAGAGAGAGAGAGAGAGAGAGCGAGCAGTGACCTTCTTATAGCTGGATGTCCTTGACAATGTTTAGATTTAATCCTTTACGCCTCCTTCTCTGAGGCCAAAGAGGGGGAGGTGGGGGGAGATGATGAAGAGGTGATGTGTGGGGGTAGTTACGGAGCGGCCCTCTTTGAGGCTGAAATAAATAGAATTTATCCGAGACAGCGTTTTTCAGGGCGCTGTAGACCTTCATGGTCCCGACTCAAGTTTCCGGATCTCATGATAGAGGCGATGATCAACCAGGCAAAAACAAGTCCTCAGTTCTCCTGTGGGAGGGGGGGGGGCTTTCTCCTCCCACCTGTCACCTGGGCAGCACTGTAAAAGTCATGATTTATCCGAGGCAGCCCCTGGCCTCTGATGAAGGTCTCGGGGTTAATTCCCGGTGGTCCCATCAGGCTTTCAGCCCCCGTCACACTGAGGCGGGATCACATGAGGGTTTCAGGACATGGATGAGACGGGTTCTCACTCTGGCGTCTGATGATGAGGAGAGGACAGACAGCACCACCTGACAGCACCGATCCACCTGAGACGGGTAACGGTGACGGGTGGGACCGGCCCGTGATGAAGATGATGTTATGACTGCTAAGTGAGCTGATGTGTAATTTTATACCAACGGTTGGTATCAAATAGAGTTTGACACTCCAACTTTATAAAATTGAAATGAGTTTGTTAGCGACTAATTCTATCATCAGAAGCTCAGGGACAGTCGCTGGCGTGGAATAATGATTTGCCACCAGTGGAGTCTGGGTAATTGGTGACTAACTCATCTCTTTCTGTGTCTTTTCTTTTCTCTCTCTCTTTTTCTATTACAGTCCTCTTCGGTCAGTTTGTGTTATTCCAGACGTCTTTAAACGACGTGGTGGAAATCTACGACGGACCCTCTCAACAAAACACACTGCTGTCCTCTCTGTCCGGGTCCCACTCTGGTGAGGATGGATGGATGGGTGGAGGATGGATGGATGGATGGATGGATGGATGCTTGGATGGATGCATGGATGAATGGGTGGACGGACGGACGGATGGGTGGGTGGAGGATGGATGATGGATGCTTGTGTGGATGCATGGATGGATGGCCGGGTGGATGGATGGATGGCCGGGTGGATGGATGGATGGGTGGACGAATTGATGGGTGGGTGGGTGGAGGATGGATGGATGGATGGGTGGATGGGTAGGTGGATGGATGGGTGGGTGGATGGACGTACGGGTGGATGGATGGATGGGTGGGTGGATGGGTGGATGGATGGACGTACGGGTGGATGGATGGGTGGGTGGATGGACGTACGGGTGGATGGATGGATGGGTGGGTGGATGGATGGGTGGGTGGATGGATGGGTGGGTGGATGGACGTACGGGTGGATGGATGGATGGGTGGGTGGATGGATGACAGATGGCCGGGTGGATGGACGTACGGGTGGATGGATGGATGGGTGGGTGGAAGGGTGGATGGGTAGGTGGATGGATGGGTGGGTGGATGGACGTACGGGTGGATGGGTGGGGGGATGGATGGATGGTTGGGTGGATGGACGTACGGGTGGATGGATGGGTGGATGGATGGATGGGTGGGTGGATGGATGGATGGGTGGATGGATGGACATACGGGTGGATGGATGGATGGGTGGGTGGATGGATGGGTGGATGGACGTACGGGTGGATGGATGGATGGGTGGGTGGGTGGATGGATGGGTGGGTGGGTGGATGGATGGACGTACGGGTGGATGGATGGATGGGTGGGTGGATGGATGACAGATGGCCGGGTGGATGGATGGACGTACGGGTGGATGGATGGATGGATGGACGTACGGGTGGATGGATGGACGTACGGGTGGATGGATGGATGGGTGGGTGGGTGGATGGATGGATGGGTGGATGGATGGACGTACGGGTGGATGGATGGATGGATGGGTGGGTGGGTGGATGGATGACAGATGGCCGGGTGGATGAATGACGGAGGACAATGTGAGCCTCATCCTTCTCTTTGATCTCACTCTTGTGGTTTTCTACAGGTGAGTCTCTTCCTCTGAGTTCTGGGAATCAGATCACCGTAAAGTTCAACACCGTTGGACCAGAGACTGCAAAGGGATTTCACTTTGTCTACCAAGGTCAGCCACCGTCAACTAGTTTGGATCATTAACTACAATAAACATTCAGAGAGCACCAACCTCCGCCGAGACACACCAGAACCCGAGGTTCTGGAAAACGTCCTGCAGATTCCTCCAAGAATGTCTGAGTTATTACCAGCCTCTAAATCTACGACGACTCCAACAAACTCTCCGACTATCTCTCACATTCTCTGTAGCCGCTCGTCTCCTGCGCCTTCCACTTCAGCGTCTCTGTTCAGCCCACTGAGCCCCCAGCTCCGTCACTCGCATATGTTACTGTTAAGCCCAACCCCAAAAGAAAATCAAAGGAATCCAAGGCAGCAATAATCAAGTATAAACGGCCTATAAACAGTCCTAAAGTTTTTTCTGTATTCCTGCTCACAGACAAACAAACAAACAAACAAACAAACAGACAAACGCACAGGAGGTAAACATTACTACTACTAATAATAATACATTTTATTTATGACACACTTGGTAGTAATAACAGTATTGTTTTTTTGTTTTCACGTCTTCATAGCCAGAATAATTTAAAAGCCCTTCTAAAATAAATGTTTGATGTTATGTCCACGTTTTTGAAGAATCCTCTTAAAATATTCAATTTGAGAGTTCCAGACAAATGTTTTCCCTTTTATTTTATGGTGTCTGTATTTCAGAGTCAGGATTGTGATTGTAGGAATAACTGTACAAGATGTTTCCCCTCTCTCTCTCTCTCTCTCTCTCTCTCTCTCTCTTTCTCTCTCCCTCTCTCTCCCTCTCTCTCTCTCTCTCTCGCTCTCTCGCTCTCTCTCTTTCTCTCTCCCTCTCTCTCCCTCTCTCTCTCGCTCTCTCCCTCTCTCTCTCGCTCTCTCGCTCTCTCTCTCTCCCTCTCTCTCTCGCTCTCTTTCTCTCTCTCTCTCTCTCTCTCTCTCTGCAGCGGTTCCGAGGACCAGCTCGACCCAGTGCAGTTCAGTCCCTGAGCCGCGCTTTGGGAAGCGTCTGGGAAACGCCTTCGCGGCGGGTTCTATGGTTCAGTTTGAGTGTAACCCCGGTTACGTCCTCCACGGTTCTACTGCCATTCGCTGTGAGAGCGTCCCGGACAACCTGGCCCAGTGGAACGACACCCTGCCCACATGCATAGGTGAATACAGAACCAGAACCAGAACCAGCACTCAAGACGGGTCGCCGGCAGGACAAGAGGCTCTGGCAGCTGCTTTTAACCCAGATTTTAAATATACTTTATTAACGTCTACTGGATTTTATTATCTTTGACTCTTTATTCTATAACAAGCACTTCGTCTTCTTCATTTGTTGACTGTCAATCAGCCGGGTGTAAAAAGCTTTGAGGGGTTGAGTTGAAGGAGCTGCGTCTCCTCCTCGTTCTAGGAGGAGAAAAAACATAAAAGTTTGGCCTTTCCTTTTAGACTCTTCACCTTTAAACTCCTAGAATCCCTGGCTTTGATGTTCCTTAGATGTTCCCTCTCCCCGAGACTCACCGTCTTTTCCCGTTACCTGTCCTTTCTCACCTTTACTCTCCTCTCCTCTCCTCTCCTCTCTCCTTTCCTTCAGTGCCCTGCGGCGGCGTTCTGACCGCTCGGCGTGGAACCATCCTGTCGCCTGGATACCCAGAACCCTACGACAACAACCAAAACTGCGTTTGGAAGGTCACGGTCCCAGAAGGCGCCGGAATACAAGTAAGGACCCGCTAACCGGGTTTCCTCCTGGCTGACGTCGGAGGAGATAAGGTCTGATTAGAAGGATGAATGGACGGAGGGAGGGACCACCCACAGATAAGCAGATAGCATCTAATCCTGAGAGATGATAGCGGACTGAGTGGAAGCTAATCTGCCCTCATGGACCAATAGGAAGACAAGGATTCCTCTGAGACCCGGTCCGTTTCCTCACAACGTCTCCTTTCCCCTTAAACGTTAGCCGTTATCACAGGAGCGACTCTCATCTCACGTCTTCTTTTAAGTTATCAGACAGATTCATCTGATTCCTCCTGTCTCCTACGTTCCTCCTGGACTCCTTCCTGCCGGGGGAAACGTACGGACCGCCGCTACGCCACTTAGATTATTAACGTCAGGACGGCAGGCTGAAGGAGTTCAGCAGGATTGACTCTCTCTCTCCCTCTCTCCCTCTCTCTCTCATCTATCTGCCTCTCCAGGTACAAGTTGTGAGTTTTGCCACTGAGCATAACTGGGACTCTCTGGATTTCTACGACGGCGCCGACAACCACGCTCCGAGACTGGGCAGCTACTCTGGTAAACGCCGATGTCAGCGCTTTTCATCGTGTGACACGACCTGATTTCTTCTCTCGTCACTAAGACTAAAACTATTATTATTATAAAGTTAGGTGTTAAAAATGTTCTTCATCTTGTTCTTGTACTAGCTTTTGCTTTTTTAATAATGTGCTGTGACGATAATGGACATCCATCTTTGATTCAGGCTTCACCTCTGCTGCTACCTCCGCCGCCGCCTCCACTGAGGTTATGCAGAACAAAGGGGCAGTTAAAGTTTTAGCCGGCCGTGTAAAAGGGGCTTTTAATTGGTCTGAAAATGCAGAAGCTATGAAAGGGTCATTAATAAAAGTCCATTTTAATCCCATTCCACAAATCTTATGCTTTTATAACACATCGGGAATTAGAGTTAACCAGGTCTGCTTTATTGATATTGTTGTATTTCTGCAAACTAAAACCTCAGTTATTAAAGTTACAAAGCTCACATCTGACAAATAAAACTGGGACATTTATGTTACGACTTAAAAGAGGGAAATAAAAGTCGGACTTTCAAAATAAAGTCCCAAATGTGTCCCATTTGGTTTTGTTTGCATCCCCCATAATTAACATTTAATTAACATTTGACCATAAAGGGGGACATTATTTTGTAAGAGGAGGGTCCCATGTACAAGTACTTCAACACATTAAGTACCAGTATCAAATATTTACCTGAGCAGAGGGAGAGGAAACCGGTTTAATCCAGAGTCAGCCAGCAGGAGGTGAGGCGACGCCCACTTACCTCTGCGTGTGTGTGTGTGTGTGTGTGTGTGTGTGTGTGATCACTTCAGACGCAGGAGAACATTTTTGTTTCATGACTAATGGATCCTCCTACACAGATATTCTCCCACTAGAAATAATTAATCCTGAAGGAAACTACGTTACGACAGGATGTGTCAGACGCATTCCCTCTAAAAGACGAGAGTTCTTCACGATACTATGAAACGCCCGACCTCAGCAGAGATTCAGTCAAAGCTCGGTAGAAAACACTTGAGATACATATATATATATATATATATATATGTGTATACATATATATGTGTATATATATATATATATATATATATACATACATGTATATTTCTCATTTTGTTGTTCTCAAATAGATATAAAATGATAAACTATGTATACATAAACTGTCTTAATGAAGATTTAGATATGGAATATGGAGAGGAGTGATTATATTGTTGGCAGTGACTGACATATTATAAATATATATTATAATTACAAACAGGGTGGAGATGAAACTTTTGGTTTGTCATCATTTATTTAAACTATTATTTAATCCTGTCACATGTCCCGACCCTGGAGTTGTCTTTAAATCCACGCGGTTCATCATTCCTCCCGCTCCTCCTTTATTCTGAGGGACTCCTTCTCTCCTCCTGTGATAATCAATGACATCATCTCTGGGAGCAGGACCAGCAGGGGGGCCGCAGACTGCTTCTAATTACCTCGCCTCTCAACAGGAAGCCAATAACATCCATTGGCCTATTTCTGCGCTCAGTCGGTTGAGACCTCGCTGTCGCTGACACGCCTGCCGCCGAACAAAAAAAAAACACCATGTAAATCATAAATAACGACGCTTTCCCAAGCGTCGTTTCCCCCCCCCCCCCGACAGAATCACGCTCCCTCACTTTCTACTTCTCAACGCCACACAAGTAGGTCGTGCCAACGTTTTAGAAGCAAATTCAAATAAAACAGATATCTCATATAAAAGTAATTTCACTTCTCCTCTTTGGAGAATACTTCACAAACACAAAACAAAGGGGGGGGGTTAGGGGAGGCCTCTGCTGGTTCTTCTGCTGTAGGATAACAAAGATGATTCGCTTTCAAGCCTCAGTTGGAAAATAAGAGAGGAGAAAAAACAGACAATCTGATTGTGGTTGTGTTGCTCTTCCTCTCCTCATGATTCCAGGCACCACCATCCCTCCTCTGCTCAACAGTACTTCTAACAACCTCTACCTCAGCTTCAGCTCTGACATCAGTGTCTCAGCTGCTGGCTTCCATCTGGAGTACACAGGTAACACCTTTGTCTTTCTCACCGCTTTCAATGCCAGCCTCTCCTACGCTCTCCACCCCCAAAAGACCCCGATCCCCCTCGTCGTACAAATACTCACCTCACCACTCAAACTAAATCAGAACCAGAAGTTCTTCTGATTCAATCGCTAGAAGAGAGAGTACGTATAAGAAGTAATAAGCAATGTATAAAACAATATATGTATATGTAAATGTATGTCTTTTTCTTTATTTTACGCCCCCTAGTGAGTCAAACATGAACTTTTAGAGTTCAACATGACAAGATCTCCTCCAGTTCATTCATATTCACCAAAGTTGGACTAAATCAGATCAACAATTAAGAAGTTTTGTCTAAAAAAAAATCTTTTATTGAGTAAAATATAATATGGACGTATATAAACAAAATAAATCTCCTCGTTGATTCATTTGCACCAGGTTTGGAGTAAATTGTGGAGAAATTACGGCCCGAAAACTTCCAGAGATAGAACGCCCCCTAGTGTTGGAAAAGTACAACGAAGCTTTGCCAGAATCATTCCAGTTCTTCCTCGCACAAATTCCTGTTCGGGCATAACATTTTAAAATGATTCATGAAATATTTTGGCGGAAACAGTGTTTGTTTTTTTAAAAAGAAAAATAAGTTTTCCCTAGTGGGTAAAATATGAACTTCTAGAGTAAAATAGAATATTTACAAGATTGAGTTTCTCAAGTCAGTTCATCAGTTTTCATCTGCAACCAAATCTGGACCCAATCGGACCAACGGTTGATGAATTATGGCCCGACGATGTTGGAGATACAGCTCCCCCTAGTGTCGGGAAAATATACAGACTTTTCCAAATATCTCTCCAGTTCTTCCTCACACTGAGGTCTCCTTAGGTTTAAATTATATTGCATGAAATAGTTTTGGCGTTACCACGTTAAGAAGAAGGATGATAAATCCATAATATCCCGACTTTTCGCGGATACAGATATAATAAATATATTTTTAATCGCTGAAACCTGATTTTCCCATTCCTCCCCAGCGATCGGTCTGGAGTCGTGTCCAGAACCTCAGACTCCAAGTTACGGGATAAGACAAGGAGACAGATTCATGGTTGGAGACGTGGTGCAGTTCACCTGCGAACCAGGATACTCTCTGCAGGTGAGGTCATCAGCTGTTGTGTTTCAGAGGGACCCAGAAGAACCGGACAGAACCCTCGGCTCTTGAACGCTGGTTCTTCACCATTAAGCAGATGGTTCCAGGCGAATGGTTCCGATCATGTCTGGGATTCCTGAACAGTCACATGTTAATAACAGCTGCCTTACATTTACAGGGTAACGCCCACATCACCTGTATGCCCGGACCGGTGCGACGATGGAACTACCCGGTTCCTCTGTGTCTCGGTAGGTTCTGCTGCACCTCACGCTTTACACACGACATCATGGTAACGGTAGGGTTCTAATCACCGGTTCCATCAGGATATTATCAGTGAACATTAAAGACCTGATTACCTTTAAATTATAAACATTGACTAATTTGTGTTTTGTTAAAACTCTGCGTCTCATTAAGAAACACTTTTTTAACTTTAACTGACAAATATATGTTTAGTGAAATAGTTTATTTGTACAAACTCGTTTAGTGTTTCATTATGTTCGCGCCGTCAATGCTAACCAAGTTAGCATGTATATGGCAATTCCCACTTTGCGTTAGCATTAAGCTAACAGACCAAGCGCTAAATATTGTTCCAGATTTTTCCATGAAGTCTTTATCTCTCATCTGAACCTCTGGCTGTTCCCATTGGTCCACAGGTCTGTGTGCTGATAGGGGAGGAGCCTGTGTACAGGAAACCATCGGTACCTGGTAAAACGTTGATAAAATAACATGATTTAGTTCGTTCGTGCTATAAACCCTCATTTTATTCAATACGGCAAAGAAAGGTTTGACTTTAACTTTATTGATTGGCAGCTTACGGATCAACAATAAATAACAATAAAACAGATAAAGGAATAAACAGATGTTTGATCATAAAATAAAGAAATAACAAAATCACTTAAAAGACCTGCTGTCAGAGTTTAACGACCTTGAAGGTTTGAAAGGTGTGGAGTAACGGTTGGTTCTGATGGCGGCGGCCTGAGGGCATCATCAGGAGACCGGATCAGGTGGGATCGCCTGGTGTCAGCTGGGATAGGCTCCACCCCTTTTGACCCTGAACAGGATGAACGGTTGAAGGAAATGAATGAATGAATACAAACTTCATTGGAAGTTGAGCTTCAACTCACAAAATGACGACCTGACATTCTCCTTTGGAGTTAGCTGGTGGAGATCAGAACCCCTCACGCGGTCCAGAGTGGATGTACTGACAAGTGTGCTAAATGTCAGTGCTGCAAAAGTGACGTAAGAAGTCTCCTCGACTCTCTGGGAAATACGCAGCTGGATCAAGTGACTGTTTAATGCAGAGCAGATTATTTAGTATCCTGTGTCGGATATGATTAAGCTTTAAAGACGAGACACACACACACACACACGTACATACACACACACACATATACACACACATACATACACACACACACATACACACATACAGACACACATATACACACACACAAACACATACACACACGCACACACACACACGCACACACGTACATACACACACACACACATACATACACACACACACATACACACATACACACACACATACACAAACACATACACACACGACTACATTGGTAATTTATTCAAGATGTTATTTATTAAGGAGGCAGAGTATTAATATTGATTTCACGTGATGAAGAGTGTCCCAGCGGTAGTTTAAGAAGTATTTCTGCAGAAACACAGTGAAGACGGACTCGTCTGAAGAATTAACTCTTAAACTCAACTACTGCTTTTTTCTGTCTCCCTGTGTGTGTGTGTACGTGTGTGTGTGTACGTGTGTGTGTGTACGTGTGTGTGTGTACGTGTGTGTACTTGTGTGTGTGTGTAGCCCAGTGTGGTGGATCTATGACAGATGTAAGTGGAGTGATTCTAAGTCCTGGTTACCCTGGTAACTACCCGAGTGCATTAGACTGTACATGGACCGTCAACCTACCTGTCGGCTTTGGTGAGAAACTCTATCGACCTTCAAACATGTGTGTGTTCTCCCTCTCTGTGTGTTCTCCCCCCACACATACACACACACACACACACACACACACACACACACACTCAGTGTCTGTGGCCTCCATCTTCTTCGGATCAGGCAGTCAGGCTCTGCTGACTCCTAAGTTTGTGTTTCTTCCACCAGGGATCCATCTGCAGTTTGTGAACTTCTCCACTGAAGCCATCCATGACTACCTGGAGATCCGCAGCGGAACTCTGGAGACCGGCTCCGTCATCGACCGCTTCAGCGGGCCGGTCCTCCCCAAGCCGCTCTTCAGCACCACCCACCAGAGCAGCTTCTTCTTCCACAGCGACTACTCGCAGAACAAACCCGGGTTCCACATGACGTATCAAGGTAAACCTCCACCGCAGCAGCAGCTTTGTTCCAGCAGAACATTCAGAACAAGAGTCAAGAACAAAAGAAGAGTAAGAGACCAAAAAGATTAGAAAGACCACATGAAGAAAGATTAAAAAAAGACAAATTTAAAACAATTTTAATGAATAAATGAAAACCCCATTAGAAGAAAATCCACTAACCCTTTGATCTCTAACATATTCACAGTTCCAAACAGTATTTTATGAAATATAGAATAAAAGTTGGCAGCAAATAAGAAAGTTTGAAGCTTTGATTTAAAAGCGCTGAGAGTCGGAGCGGTGCTGAAGGATTCTGGGAGTTTGTTCCAAATATTTGGTGCTTAAGACCTGAACGTTGCTTCACCATGTTTGGTTCTGACTCTGGGGATGCTGAGCAGAACCCGATCCAGACGACCAGAGAGGTCTGGATGTTTCTCAGAACTCGGCAGAAGATCAGTGATTTATTTTGGTTCTGGACCGTTTGGTTCTTTGTAGACCCGCAACAGGACTTTTGAAATCCGTTCTCTGAGAGACAGGAAGTACCGGACTGACATGATCCACTTCCCGGGTCTTAGTTTGGACTCTAGCAGCAGCGTTCGGAACCATTTTCTAGGAAGAAAACATTCAAGTTCCCTGCTTTTGTCCTTTTCTTAGAAAAGGAAACAGGAGGAGGCTTTTTATGAAAACAGAACCTTTTCTTCTCAGGTTCTATATTTGTACCACAGCCCGCCTCCGTCTGCACAAATAACCACCGAGTGATCCGCCTCCAGCCCGCGAGGAAGAAAACCTTTCCCTGCTTCCTCATTTAATGGACGTCTCCCTCTGATTGGATGAATTTTCTCCCTTAGTTGACATTAAAAGCTCTTTCTGACCGTCTTTTACTCATAATGATAAATCCACTGGATGGTTCTGACTCTGAAAGACAGAGGAGGAAAAGCTTTCATCCGCTGACAGGAGCGCCGTCACGCTGTTAGGAAACAGGATGTTGTTGCTGCTCACGCCCGTCACACGTCTCTCTGCAGAACCCTCCGCTTCTACTTCTCTTTCTGTCAGACTGACGGCGTTAATTGGGGTATTTCTTCATCACAGGACGGAGTTTAATCTTCCTCCTCAGAAACAAAAACGGTTTTAATTCTTTATAGTTGCTCCGCAACATTTTCTTCTATATCAGCATTTTATTTAAAATTTTAGATTTGGGCTGTGGGAAACGTTCATCCTTAATATACACTGTAAAAAAGAGAGTTGTTGATGACCTCAGCTGGTAACCCTTAAATAAATGAAGCACTTAAAGTTATAGATAGAAACTCTATTAATTAATAATAGTTCATTTAGTATAGTAATAAGTTTGACTCTTTCTTCTTCTTTTTTTTTTTACAGTGAATGAAGAAATGAAATAAATCCGTTGAATTCCAGTTACTAAAGAAGAATGTTTCATGTCTTGTATGGATTCTGTCTAAACGGGTTCCTGCGACCCAGATAGACTTTACACACCAGCATCTGTGGGTTTTCTTTGTTCTGTTATAGTTCTGGCTGCGGTTCTGACAAACCTTTGAGGTCTGAAGTTTGTTTTTCTCTCGATGTCACAGAAGTGAGACCTAGAGAGAGTTTGTCTTTTTCCACCGTGCGTTCTCAGGAAACTTTTATCTTATTGAGTTTAATTCTCTTGATCTGGATATGGACCGGGTCACCGGGGTTCACTCAGAATATCTGGGTTTGGTGGAGTACTAGTTGAATAATGCTTGAATGTGCTGTGGTGTCCTGGAGGAAGGGAGGCAGAGAGAAAAACACAACAATCCTCTCTTTTATCAGTTCTTCTAGTTCTACATGGGGTCCAGACAGGATTCTGGGATGTCAGAGCTCGTATGAACCGGTTCCAAAGATAAATTATCTGAATAAATAATAATTAGATGGACTGACTGTCATTGCTCTGATATTTATGGTGAGTAAAACTCAACATTTTCAGCTTTTGGAGCTGCTGTGACCCCTGTGATCCTCTAGAGGGCGACATACTGGTGACCCGTGTTGTTCTGCGGGAACCTCTACAGAACCCGTCACAACTACTCAAGGGTTCTGTAGAGCATCGGGCGGCAATGTCTTGCTCAAGGACACTTTGGCACTGCAGTGGTCCGGTAGCTGTAGCTCCACCTCTTGAGCTACAGCCGCCCTGAGAACTACAAACATGGCCGCCAATTAGCTTTAGTTAAAATGTGAAATAAAACCCAGGTTTATTTTAAAGACTGGACGATAAAGTGAACAGTATAATAAAAAAACAAAGAACTGCCACAACAACGGAACATGTTACTGCTACAGTTCAGAACCAGCCGACTATCAGAGCCGAAGCTTATAGTTCAGCATCCAACAGCAATCCGTCAGGTTCTGTTCTGGATCAGGGCGGTCCAAACCATAAAGACCGGCTGACAGTCACAGAAATAACAAACAGTCTGTTCATCTTTCGGACGTCATGATTTACTGAAGCAGAAGAGAGGAGATGGTTCTGCCGAGGACGTAGATGACTCATCACGGGTCGACTCGGTCCATCTACAGTTAATGGGTTCAGTACATGGAAATAATCTGTTGAGGCCAACTTGACACAGAAACTCAGGAAAGAGAGTTTGAACGACTCGTCTGATGGAGTTTATGATTCGACTGTCAAGTATTTTTCTTCAGTTTACTTAAAAATAACGTTCAGAACCACAATTAGAGAAAAAAAGATTTTTCTTTTTTAAGTGGAAAAACACTCAGAAATGAATTTCCTCGATATTTTAACTTTGAGTTCTTAACCTTCTGAAGGAAACAGAAGAGTTTAAGTGAGTTCATAAGATTCTCTGATCTCAGGATGTTTGTGGGACATCAGAGGAATGAGAGGAAACATCAAAGTCTAATACAGGCCCAGTAGCACCGGTACCAGAACCAGGGGGAATCCTGCCAAATGCTGGAAAAAACAAATATTATTCATTTTAAGTTACTAAAGCTGTAAAAACAACAACTGTGTTTGGCTTTAAGAACCTTAAAAGAATGATTAAAGTCAGTTCTTCTCTCTTTTCTCTTTTTCTGTAAAAAGCAGACCTGCTGAATTTCAGGCCAGTGATGGTTTGATGAGAACTTAAACTCTTTTCTTGGCTGTGCTGCTGTTAGAGGAGAATCCTGGAACCCCGTTAGAGGGGAGATCTTCTCTTTCTACTTTTATCTTGTCCTAAAAGATAGATAGATCAGGGAAGAATACATTCAATCATAGAACGATTTTATTGGTTTATTTATCTATTATTATTATATTGTGTCTTTTATTTATTATCAGTTTGTTATTTATTATCTTTCATTTATTATTAGTTTATTTTCTATTTAGTTGTGTTTCATTTATTATGAGTTTATTAGTTAGTTATTTATTTATTGTCTTTAATTTATTATGAGTTTATAAGTTATTTATTTATTTATTGTGTCTTTTATTTATTATGAGTTATTATATATTGTTCATTTATTTTATCTTTCATTTATTATTAGTTTATTTTATATATTATTATTTTATTATATCTTTCATTTATTATGAGTTTATTTTCTATTTAGTTGTGTTTCATTTATTATGAGTTTATTAGTTATTTATTTATTTATTGTCTTTCATTTATTATGAGTTTATTTTCTATTTAGTTGTGTTTCATTTATTATGAGTTTATTAATTAGTTATTTATTTATTGTCTTTCATTTATTATGAGTTTATTAATTAGTTATTTATTTATTGTCTTTCATTTATTATGAGTTTATTTTCTATTTAGTTGTGTTTCATTTATTATGAGTTTATTAATTAGTTATTTATTTATTGTCTTTCATTTATTATGAGTTTATTTTCTATTTAGTTGTGTTTCATTTATTATGAGTTTATTAATTAGTTATTTATTTATTATCTTTCATTTATTAT